>VMOF01000369.1:45286367-45306367 GCA_011764245.1 Trialeurodes vaporariorum | reverse complement strand
TGGACATACCTCCTTGCTCCTCATTTTGACACCCCGGGGCAAACGCCCCCCTTTCCCGAACCGTCCCCGTTTTGTCCATCGGAAGAATCATAGTGGAATAAGGAGAGTTGGAAGTTGATGGTACGCGGTGGTTTAGATAATCTAAACTTGAACTGTTTCTAGGTAATAAATACCGTTTTAATGTCAAAATGCACGAGGGTGATAAAAAATGAGACGGAAGAAGCTTGAGGAGGGATTATTTTCGACTTGTTTAGACTTTTTCTTTTTTTTTTTATTGAGAGGGCAATAAGACGAGTGCTGTTTAATTGGTGTTCTCCGAAAACTGGAGCTGTTTGAATGGTGAAGCCAGCGGTTCCGCGCGTTGTGTACACTGTACCTTTTCCTATCCGGAGGAGCGTGCCAGGACCAAACTCGTGTTCCACCGTTCTCGCGTTCTTGGAACCCCGGAACCCGGGTCCGGGCCGGCTCAGGGCTCAGTTCCGCGGACTGCGTTTGCTGCAATGCGGTGTGCGGTACAGCGCGGCGCAGCGTTGAATGATGCAAGTTCGGGGAAATGGATGTATAATGACTGCGCCACACAATGGATCGACATTTTCATTTTTTTAAACGAGTTGGCAATAAAATTCATGTAGAGTGTCAATCTAATAGTTAATCTGCGTAACCAAAGTTAACGTGTCATATATTTCCAATGTTTTTCCGCGTGTATTTTTGGTGTTATCACTGTCATACAGCGACGGCAACGAATGAAGAGTACAAAAGACTACGAGTTGCCGTTTGTGTACCTATATCTTACGTGGATTTTTTTTAGTCGCCGATGCGATGATTCCATCGGTTGATAAATATATTTCACGGTCCAGTTTGGTAATGTGACGATAAAGCCAAGAAAATACTCTGGGGCCCGCCAATTTGTAAATTTTGAATAGGACAGACTGTCCTGTAGACAGAGCGGGAGAGAGAGAGAGAGAGAGAGAGAGAGAGAGAGAGAGAGAGAGAGAGAGAGAGAGAGAGAGAGAGAGAGAGAGAGAGAGAGAGAGAGAGAGAGAGAGAGAGAGAGAGAGAGAGAGAGAGAGAGAGAGAGAGACAAAATCTCCTGCGGATACGCCTCTGCTTACTTAGCCCTTCACTGCATGATTTTTTTTTCTCAAGCAATTGTGGATTTTTCAATTTACTAGGTGGTCAAATAAATGGGAAAAATAGTGAAAAAAAAAATAATTTGACGGTTTTTCGGTCAAAATTTTCTTTTTTCTATTTTTTATTCGTTTTTTACATGTGATATAACACCATACAAATTGGCGGGAATTTTTTTTTTACTTTAATTGGATTTTTCAAAAAAAGCCAATGCCGAGAGCTTCATGAAAATAATCAAACTGTGGTTAATTTGGATACGGGGGAAAAATTTTCCCCTGACATAATTTCGATTACGAACCTTTCACTGTATGATGTATTCTTTTAGCAAACTTTTTTTTTTTTTTTTTTTTTTTTTTTTTTTTTTTTTTTTAATGTGAGTTCAAAACATAACTTCTCCCGCGTTGACACACCATGCGTCGAAGTCATATCTCAAAACATGTAGTTTATATGAGCGTTTAAGCAACTTGTTCCTTGGGAGGAACCCCATGCAATGAAGGGTTAGGGATTCCAAAATCCCATTATATTATAAATTTTTGACCATGCGCGCCACACCGGAGCGCGGTGTGCGCGCGCAGCCTCTCCTCTCCTCTCATTCAATTTCACAGGTGCCTTCCTTCTTGCGTTAACTACTTCCGCGTAAAACTTTATATTTAACTAATAGACAGCTTTAGAATACAATACTTTCGATCGATACTTGCGTTTCGTAAAAACTATTTCAGTACAGAGCGATGCGTGGCTACATCAAGTATCAAACGAACGCGAACGGATGGATTCCTCAAAATGTGCTAAAAGAGTCATCAAAAAACGGCCAATAAATCCTCAAAATGTGCGTGTAGAAGCCCTGGAAATATGCCTTAGAAAGTCTTAATATAGGGCCAAAATAACCTTCGAATTTTGCACAAAAAAGGTCTTGAAAATAGGGGCCGCATGAACGCAGAAAAAAAGTCTTAGGTAATAATTCATGGACTGAAAAGAAAATGCTTCCAGAATTTTTCAATAATTCTCTCGATTGAAAAGAAACTGCATTTGGAATTACCAGAATTCTCCTTGATTCAATCAAGAGTTCTGATAATCCGCAAGAGAGAATTGTTAGAGAGTCATCAATGAAAATCCTGGTCATTCTATAAGGGATTTCTTATTAGTCTATATATGTGGAGTCTATATTCGTCTTCTTAGACTACCTATATTCTTAGTCTAAATTTCTCATTAGTTTAGTGTTTTGTAATGATACAATCCATAATTTAGGCGAGATTTTTTCCCTTGCGTGTAATGTCCTCAACATGAGTAAGTGGGCCCAAGCAGTCATGGGAATATGCCCAAAGGAGCATACCTACTGTCACTTTAGTACAGGAGCATTTTTAAACGAATATTCTGTCGTTTTGGTCAAGAAATAATGAATGATGAAACGCCTAGGGATAAAGGTCGAAGCAGATAGAAACATAGGGTCGAAGTCACATAGTCACACGCTAGCCACTCGCTCTATCCTTTTCTAACTCACGCGTTCAAATTGACGGAGAGAGAGAGAAAGAGAAGGACGAAATTCCAAGATCCGCCTCCTCCGTTTTCAGCAATTCATAAAAGTCAAATCATAATTTGTCAACTTCGTCATTGTGAACAGTGCATGTACACATCAAGTAACGTCGAGACGTCAAGCTCCTTGACGTTCTCCTCGACGTGAAACCGCATTTCCGCGTCACGATGCGTCGCGTACGACGGTTAGAGGAACCCGCGAATGCGGAACGACCCGACGCGACGCGACACGGCGGAATTCATGGCAAGCGGAATGATATCTCAAACGATGTCTCCCGAGAGAACGAGAACGAGAACGAGATGGAGACACGTCAAATCAAGATGCGATGACAAGACGTGACGAACTGCGTGTTTGAAGCAGCAAGCAGAGCTGCCGTTCTGAGTATAACTATACGTATTTTCTCCTACCTGTCTCAGTGTAAACATTTTTGAATTTCCCGCCGAATTGGCAACACTAATTTGAAGCGGAAAATCTCGAGAGCTCCCATCCGATTTTAAACGATAAATTATTATCGCATTTTAATCATGACCACTTGCCGCACTTAGCTCACAAATTAAGACGTTGTGCGTTTGTTGACAGGTGCTCGTTAGGCAAAATGCAGTGACAGTTTCACCGCAAAAGCTTCACCGCAAATATAGTGGGGTACGATATCAACACTACCAACAGGTAAGGCATGCACTGCCTACGTTCAGGTTTTCTGATACTAAATTATTTAACCCTTAATTGCGCCGTGGCACTCCTGAGACACAAAATATATTTCCTCCATTTTGAACTCATAAAGTTAAAATATCATCTTTTTTCCATGTCGTCATCCCTCCGGCACATATCGAGGAAAAGTTTCGATTTTTCACCGAAGTCTGAAAAAGCAAGGCTCCACGTTGGGCGTCATCGGAGCATTAGAAAACATATTCAACCTTTTGACCTTGATTTTCTCCCTACACTGGCCCATGTTAAATTTAGTACTTTGCAGATCTCTTGGGCGCAAGAATTAATGCTAGGAATTTTTTCACTATATTTTTCCATTTCATTTTGAGTCAAAATCAATTGAATAATCATGTTTTCGAACGGAAAAAAAATCGCGCAGTAAAGGGTTAAAACTACTGTATAAACCTACAGATTTTCAATAATTTCTCTGTCATTCGATTAATTTTTTATTGCACTTGACTTGAGCAGTAAAGAGCTCGAAGATTTTTCAAAAAGGAGTCTGAATGGGTTCTCTTTACAATATGCATGTGCCTGCTTGAATTTTTTACATCCACCGCCCGCACGCCACAGCCAAATACTACGGTCGATGTAACTCGGCGTTTAGGAAATCCTGGCTTTATTTTTGACAATAGACCTGTTCAGTGTGACGCAGTGGCGGCTCGTGCTGGGGGTGCAGAGGTGCATTGCACCCCCACGGAGAAAGCAGAAGAAGCAATGACTTGACTTGATCAAATAAATAGTAAATAACGATTTCTTGCGGGTAGCGATGTGAGGGATAGAAAATCAGTCCGTCCGTCTGCCGCCGCGCATCAAAATCTAGTTCCTTTTAGCTCCACGAGACCGCCACCGTCTCAGAGGTGCAAATCTTCCTTTGCACCGCCAGATTAGGGCGAGGGGCGAGGAGTGGGGTGAGCGGGTAGGAGACGGGTTATGGCCGAATAGCCGTGGCGATCGCAAACGAAAAGATTTGCGATCGGTCCCCGAGACATCCCGATTGTTTCCGACCTCTAACGAACCAGCGAGACGGACGGCTTGCTGTTATATGAGCGGACTTGCGCGCTCGCGGCTCATAGGCTAATCTCATCACATTTTCTTTTGTTTCCACGCTGCCTCTTCAGTTCGGCGTCAATTATTACACCGTCATTTTCACCATTTCATTTTATCAGTTGCTGATCAAGGACGTTATATCATATGCTGATCCATTTACACCCCCTACTTACAAGGAGATGCTTATCAAAATTATTTTTTTCCCAGCGACTTCAGTTTTCTGAAATACTCCTTGCGGCGCTTTCGTTTTTTTATTTTTTTTTTTTTATTTTATTTTTTTCTTTTTTTTAATTTTTTTATTTTATTTATTTATTTTTTTTTATTTATTTATTTATTTTTTTAGGAAGACACATTGATTACTTTGCAATGTGGATCATCGTTAAAGTGTGTCTCAGAGAGCCGATTTTCTATCTAAACTTATCCCCCCCCCAGCCCACTTCTCCGCGGACACTCCAATCGTGCATCAGCATTTGCACCCCCAGGTTCGAAAGTCACGCGCCGCCACTGGACTGTGACGTCACATAAAATTGGATCCAAACAAATGCTCCATCTCACTCGCTCTCGTGGAACAAGATAACGATATCGATTCTAAATGGAACAAGATCCAAATTTTGAAATGCAAATTCGTGCTAGTAAACAACAAGTTATCTCAGACTTTATTACACCATTGGGTTCCACGTACCTTGAAATACGAGGTGTGATCAAAAAGAAACCGAACTTTTTCCACTGTGTGCAGAGAAATGATCCAATCAACGGTTTCTTGGTCTTATCTGATAGCTAATAATCTAACAAACACGCTGGTTTTCACGGATTTGAATTATCTTTATTTTTTAGGCCGCAATATTGCTTTGAATACAGGGTGTTTCTGTACAATCTGCGATGAGCGTTATCATGCTGGAGAAACCATGAATTTTCGGCCCACAGCTCTGGCCTTTTTCGGCGCACATTTTCTTCAAGTTTACGCAAAACATCATTGTAATAATGGCGATTCACAGTCTGATTGGGGGGGGGGGGGGGGTTAAAAACCCGTGCGAGTTGCAGCAAAGTGGGTTCCCCGGTTACTCACTCGAGATCAAAAAGCTAACAGAGTTTTAATCAGTCAAGAGCTTTTGGAGCGCTCAAATGCCGATGCAAGTTTTTTAAATCAAATTGTCACAGGCGACGAATCATGGGTTTATGGGTATGATGCAGAGACAAAAGCTCAGTCGTCACAGTGGGTTGAAAGGTCGGCCCCTAGGCCAAAAACAATCGCCAAATCAGAACAAAAACGAAGGTTCTGTTGATAGTTTTTTTTGATGCGCGAGGTGTCATCCATCACGAGTTTTACCCCCCCCCCCCAATCAGACTGTGAATCGCCATTATTACAATGATGTTTTGCGTAGACTTCGAGAAAATGTGCGCCGAAAAAGGCCAGAGCTGTGGGCCGAAAATTCGTGGTTTCTCCAGCATGATAACGCTCATCGCAGATTGTACAGAAACACCCTGTATTCAAAGCAATATTGCGGCCTAACAAATAAAGATAATGCAAATCCGTGAATACCAGCGTGTTTGTCAGATTATTAGCTATCAGATAAGACCAAGAAAACGTTGATTGGATCATTTCTCTGCACACAGTGGAAAAAGTTCGGTTTCATTTTGATCACACCTCGTATAATCACGTTACAACAAAATTTTTCAAAACATCACGCATTAGTTTATCACAGTTATATCGAAGAAAGTCCTATTTTCGTCCTTGTTTCACTCACATTTTATTATTAGGGGGGAGAATTCTAGGATATAGGCTCTCGGCACCATTACATCACGTGTTATACCTCGAACAAGCTTCGATACGAAGAGAGGTTGGGATGATTGAGTGTCATGGCCGTGATACGCCATAAACCACGGTGATTTTTCAGGAATTTTATGTCGGAGTGAAAATAAGGTACGCGAAATTTAATGGTGCAAAAAAATTTGGGGGAAAACTGGCCCTTAACTAGCAAGAATGCGCATTCGAAAATTTGGATCTAATTTTTTAGGGGGAAATCCACAAGAGTGAGTGAGATAGAGCATTTGCTTGAACCCAAATTTTTGATCGTGACGTCATCACTGACGGGTCTATTTGGGGTTTGGGAAATTTTAAAAAGCCAGTACAGTTGAAATACGTGACTAGAACTTTGTAGCCCCATAATAAGAAAATAATTTGCGATTATTTCATGATAATTCAGAAGTACTAAACAAACACGTTTTAGAGTCATGTAATAAGATTATAATAGGGGTTTATAAGTAATATGGAAATGTCCGCTTGAACTTTCTTAAGATACGAGATGAAATCTTTGGCGCAACAATAAATTGGCATAGGGGGAGCATTTCAATAATTTAGGTAAGCAAAAACGATGACTTTTGATAGTAAAATAAATGGATTTTAAATTTTTTAACAAAAAGAAACAGAAAAAGCACAATACAAAATGAGATCACTTGAACATTTTTTCTGAACACAATAATTTTTTTTCCTTCTCCCCTATTTTTCCTTTTCATGGAGGAAAAAGAGACATTCAAGAGGATATTTCCCTTTTTTTGAACTTCATCCATATACCCTCTTCCCGGGGAGAGCAGCATAGACTTTCGATTTTATTTAACTGGAACTTGGGTTTTGTCACATAGAGTAATGTGTAGTTTGGAAAAATATGCGAGCAAGAGTTGCTTTAATTTCAAACAGCGCGAAACCCACTACCTGAAATTCGAGAAATGGAATGGAATCAATAATGGAATGTTGAAAATTTAAACTTTTGAGGACGCAGTTTTATGTGCATAGAAAAAAAATAACTCGATTACAGAAAACTAAAAGAAGTAGGTCCACTCTTTGTGATTTTAGAGGATTTTTAAAACTTTCTTGGGGAAGGGAGGGCCCTTTCTTGAAACCGGACTCTGCTTTCAAATGAGGACCTTTCCGGAAGAAGGGCCCCTATAAAACAACATGTATCTGAAGTTTTTTAGGAAAATTAAATTTCGAAGCATCCTGGTTAAAAGTCTGAAATTTTTTAAAAGTTCTTCAAAAGTTATTTTTTGATTACTTTCAAAATTTTTTAATAAAAAAAAAGCATAGTTTACGAGAGGGAAAAAATTTAAAGTCAAAAAAAGGGGAGTTACGAAAACTTTCCCTTTCGGAGAATTGGATTTGAAGCTCCTGATCCACTAGAGAGGTCAATTCATTTGATCAGTTGACGTAGATTCTACCAATCTCTGTAGACTAGGTCAAACTACGCTCCAAATTTCTACCACATAACAACATGGTATCAAACGACTTGAACCACAGCACTAGCCCATCTTCTTTGAAATATTGGCTCCCACCCTATTTTGCTTTGAGCGACTCCTTTGTACATTAATATTTACCAATGCAGATCCTTGGCCGTCCCCGAAAGGTAAGTAAGATCCGGGTACGATGGAATCTTTATTCCTTCACTAAACCGCTCAGGGATAAATTTATCAGGTTCCGGGAAGTATTTTGGATCATGATGAAGAGCGCGTACGTGGGCACAAAACACTGTCGTCCCTATTTCAATAATGACTGAGGTTTCTGGTATTTTAAAAAGTTTCGGTGCAAACTCTTGTCAGAAGAGGAGTCGCTGGGTGTTCCTCATGGATCTGTAAAACAAGAAAACAATATTTTGGTTACGTCGATTATTTAAAATTACAATAATCTAGATGAAGTGCAGACTAGTTAGACAATTTGCGGACTACTGACTGTCATGCTTGTGTGCAAAATGCAACCAAATGAACGAAACCCAATGAGAAAATTTGCAAGGATAAATAAGAATGTCATTCTTCAATGTGACAATGCATTTTCTATGCAGCATGGTAAAACAGGATTCCTGTACGAGTAGGTTCACTCCAAGATATAACAAAATTAAACCCTGCGAATCTGATTCCCTAAATCAGAAGGTGTGCATTTGGAGATTATTTAAAATTTCTGATAATTGCTACAAATCTATCACCAACTTTAAATTTAAAGATTCCGTTTTCAACGGCGCAAGAAATTGTTGTTTCAGTTTAAAATTTATGGATTAAAATTTGATCCTGCATTTTACAAACGACAAAATCGAATCACGAAAAAAAAAGAAACCATTTGCGAGGGATACTTCAGTAAATACATAAGTACCTGATCAAATGCTTACCTGAAATGACCATATCCATGTAAACCAACTCTTTCAGTGTGTTGTACTCTAAATTTCCTCCATGGGCTTGTTTCACAGAGTCTACCTCATCCCGTACTTATCGAAAATGTTTGGGTTCAGAGCTAACTCGTACAGAAGAAAAGTGAATGTGGAAGCAGTTGTCTCAAAACCAGCAACAAAGAATGCAAAAAGCATTGGAAGCCACAAGTGTGTCCGTGAATAAAGGCTCTGTGAACAACGAAATCCCGATAAAACCGGATTAGCAACGTTTTTCTGAACCTTCAATAAAATTGCGATTATAATGATGTCAGTAATAATACCCTAGCTGACCCAAAGCAAAGTGGAGTGAATAATCTCGATAGAGGTTCATCAGTTATCAGTTAAAATCACTTCGAATCACTTTAATAGAATGAGTCATGAATGGAGCGATGCAGATGGATGTAAAAAGGGGAAAAATGGGGAAATGAAAGGGAAAGAGAAAGAATAAGATGAGAGCGAAATCAAAAGTTGGAGGAGAAAAAACAGCAATAACTGTGACTCAAAAATCTTGCAGAGTAAAACTACAAAAGTGAATCCTGAAAGAAAGACGAGCACAAATAAACAAACCTAAGCACTCTAAGTAACCGTTCAAATAGAGGGCAGCTATAGTCCATCCATTCCATTTGATTTGGCGCTTTCCTTAAATGACGAAAATCGCTAAATGGCAACGCTGAAGTGCTCGTGTTGAGATACGAGTTGACTGTCTCGGGCTTGATTGTGCTGAGTCCATCCCTTCTTTTGTCAACGCGGGGCAAAGGTCCTCTTTTTTTTCAATCACTTTTTCCTCCGTAAGTAGGGTAGAAATCAAACTCTTAAATGTTTTTCGGTGGTAACCTTAACAGAATTTCACGCTGAGAACGAATCAGTCTGAAAAAAAAAAAAAAAAAAAAAAAAAAAATTCCTCAAATGAAGAAGAAAGAAAAATCGATTTTAAGTGCCACTGAGAGAAACAGGTGGAAAACAAAGGAGGATCCCTTGCCCCGTTGACAAAAGATGGTGCGGAATCAGCACAATCAGAGCCCGAGACTGTCAACTCGTATCTCATCCCGAGCACTTCAGCGTTGCCATTTAGCGATTTTCGTCATTAAAGAAAAGTGCCTAATCAAATGGATTGAACTATAGTTTAGCTGATTCGATTTCAGGTCTTTAATCTTTCAGTACACGGTAAAAATACTATACCCTCGTATAAATTTGCAAATGATTTCTTCCTGCATGATTCAAAATATACAGTGACCATGGGCTCGTCATTACTTTTGCATTGAAACGATAGTTAAGACTATCTACGAGTGACGCTATTGGTCGAACATTGTAAGACTTGGCCGTTGCTTTGGTAACCATAGTTAAGTTTCCCGTTACCTATAGTTTTATAAAGACAAGTCATGGATAACTGTTAAAACCAGGCAGTTTAAACGAGTGGTTACCATATTGAAAGTCTTACAATTCTCGAGAATAGCATCACTCAAAACTAGTCTTACGATTGGTTTAACGAAAAGGTAATGGTCGTGCCGCTGGTAAAACAAAATCATTTTTGATTGTTTCATTGTTTTAAAGTTCTTTGTTTGTCAGCCAGATAAAAAAGTATGATTTTTCTACAGACAGTCACAAGACGGAGACTATGTGAACATTTCTGAAAATTATACAAAATGGAGATTGTCCGTCAGTCCTTCAGACGAAGCTTCCTTAGGGGTGATTTTGGTCGAATCTCCTTCTTGCTGAGAATGACCGCTAGACCGAAGATGCTCTGTTCTTCTGCTTGAAGTTTATCAAAAGTTGCAGGAAAATCATTTTTTTTGGCAATGGTCTCTCTTTGTTTCACTGCGTCGCGAAATGCAGACAGGAAGAAATCCTCAACGTCCGAAGCGTGAGCTTTCAATTTAAATATTTCTACCAGTTTTGGATTAATAGTTCTAAGGCATATTCGGAAGAAGGTCCGATAACTGGACTGGAAGTTTTCGTCCAATTCGCGGAATTCGGAATCTTCGTCGCGGATAGAGTTGCAACGTAATCCAAGCGCGCATGATCCTATAACGTCTGTTGTAATTTTGACATCAGCTCCTTCAAATTTTGCTCACTTCCGGATGTATTCTCGGAAGTTGCTTTCGCCAGATACTCGTCCAGTTCGTTGATACATTCGTCATTAAATCGCGCATAAGTTTCAATTTGCTCGAGCTAAAAGTAGGGGTCAGCTTGTAACGGACATTCTTCCATCTGGAAAAAAAATAAAAGCTTTACATTCAGGACGGTCAGGGTAATCAAAGGAACTAATACTAAACAGTTTCGTATCACGCTTAACTCAATGTAGACGACCAAAAAGCAAAATGACAAAATTTCAGAAAGGGCAATTTTTGTTTTTTTTTTTTTTTTTTTTAAGAAGTGCGTCAATTTTGTGACCTTTTCCTGATGGCCGGATGTTCAAACTCAGGGGGAAGGAAGAAGGTGTCAAAAAATAGCTTCCAAGTTCTGCGAGATTGCGAAATTTATTAGGTACCATGCAAATTTCAAGTGAGAACACTTTTTATATTTCTAAAGCTAGATATTCATCACTCTCACATAAATCGGCCGAATGGCTACTACTTGAACACTCATGTTAAGACTGTTCGGCAATCTTAAAAGTAGCTTTCGTTCTTATTTGGATTTTTTCTATATCGCAAATCTCCTGATCAAATCGTGCGAAGAAAGTGAATGGGAGCAAATAGTTTGGGATTTTCTAATGTTTGATTAATAAAATTACACGCTGTGTGACATTCCAGACATCACTCAACAAAATAATCGCAAGTGATAAAGGATATACACTGCCCCGCAAAAAAACCGGCTCACCTGGCGCGCTGGATCATTCCGCTCGAAAATGCAAAAAAAAATTACAAAATTTTAAAATCGTCATAACTTTTGAATAAGAGAGCTACAAAATATTTCAAGGCCAGGTTCGGATTCTCATACTCTCTAGTTTTTTATGCATAAGCTTAAATTTTATTTTGGTAGTTTTCCGCCCGTATGAAGAGTTTTTCCCAAACCCTCGCGAAAACTGTTTTTTTGGAGCACATCTGTAAAAGTTACTCAAAATTCTCACAATCTTTGGGATAAAGTAGCATAGATAGACAAAATCTGAGACATGCATCAGATTCCTCAGAGTCAGGGCTATCGACCTGGTTACCTCAGTTTTGTCTACAAAATTTTTTTAGGGTCGGAAAAGCACTTTTCCGAGACAAGTAAAAAACGCTTCTGAACACCCAGTTTACACATGCGAAAGATGTAAAAGTTCAAACCGTCATAACTTTTGAACCAAGAAAGCCAAGAATATTGCAAGGCCAGGGCGGATTTCTCACACTCTCTCGTTTTTTATGCATAAGCTTAAACTTTTTTTCGTAATTTTTACGCCCGTGTGAAGAGTTTTTCCAAACCCTCGTGAAAACTGTTTTTTTGGAGCAAATCTCTAAAAAGTACTCAAACTTGCCACATCTCTTCGGGCAAAGAAGAGCATAGGTAGACAAAATCTGTGACATGCATCAGATTCCTCAGAGTCAGGGACTATCGACATGGTTACCTCAATTTTGTCTATCAAATATTTCAAGGTCGGAAAACGCTCTTTTCCGAGACCATGTAAAAACCGCTGCTAAAAACACAGTTTACACATCCCGCTCAAACATGCGAAAATATGTTAAAAGTTCAAACCGTCATAACTTTTGAACCAAGTAGCTAAGAATATTTCAAGGCCAGGGTCGGATTCCTCACACTCTCTAGTTTTTTATGCATAAGCTTAAATTTTTTTCTTAAATTTTTACGCCCGTGTGAAGATTTTTTTCCAAACCCTCGTGAAAACTTTTTTTTGGAGCAAATCTCTAAAAAGTACTCAAACTTGCCACATCTCTTCGGGCAAAAAGAGCATAGATAGACAAAATCTGTGACATGCATCAGATTTCTCAGAGTCAGGGCTATCGACATGGTTACCTCAATTTTGTCTATAAAATTATTTTAAGGTCGGAAAACGCTCTTTTCCGAGACCATGTAAAACCGCTTCTGAACACACAGTTTACACATCCCGCTACATGGCCCTTTACATGGTCTGGGAAAAAGAGCTTTTTCCGACCTTGAAATAATTTGATAGACAAAATTGAGGTAACCATGTCGATAGCCCTGACTCTGAGGAATCTGATGCATGTCTCAGATTTGTCTATCTATGCTCCTTTTGCCCGAAGAGATGTGGCAAGTTTAGTACTTTTTAGAGATTTGCTCCAAAAAAAACATTTTTCCCACGAGGTTTGGAAAAACTCTTCACACGGGCGTAAAAATTACGGAAAAAAAGTTTAAGCTTATGCATAAAAAACGAGAGAGTGTGAGAATCCGACCCTGGCCTTGAAATATTCTTAGCTTTCTTGGTTAAAAAGTTATGACGGTTTGAACTTTTAACATCTTTTCGCATGTGTAAACTGGGTGTTCAGAAGGGGTTTTTTACATGGTCTCGGAAAATGCATTTCCGACCCTAAAAAAATTTTGTAGACAAAACTGAGGTAACCGGGTCGATAGCCCTGACTCTGAGGAATCTGATGCATGTCTCAGATTTTGTCTATCTATGCTACTTTTCCCAAAGAGATGTGAGAATTTTGAGTAACTTTTTACAGATGTGCTCCAAAAAAACAGTTTTCGCGGGGGTTTTGGAAAAACTCTTCATACGGGCGGAAAGCTACCAAAATAAAATTTGAGCTTATGCATAAAAAAAGAGAGTATGAGAAATCCGAACCTGGCCTTGAATATTTTAGCTCTCTTAGTTCAAAAGTTATGACGATTTTAAATTTTGTAATTTTTTTGCATTTTCGGCGGAATGATCCAGCGCGCCAGGTGAGCCGGTTTTTTTGCGGGCAGTGTAATTTGTTTTCCTTTTACAAAATGTCTTTAACGCATCAAAAAGTAACAACAGAATGAGGGAAAAAAAATTTAAACACTAGTAAACGAGCTTTAACCATAGTGAAGCTTTGTGGACGTGACTTTGAAGACACCACGAAGGCAACCACGATGAAAATCTCCTACATGGACATTTTACAACGGACTCAGTTTGTTTGCCTCTTATTCTTTACCCTTAAATAAAGTCTCATAGATCTACTGAAATTGGGTTGTAATGAATATTAATGTTTTAGAGAGACCATTTGGTAAAGACATAGATGTAATTGTTACTTTAGAACGGATTTACTTAATGAAGAAAATGACACTTGACGGAAACAAGCAAAATTTTCTCAAGTGGATAGTCGCAATAAAATTCTGCGTCCAAATAGGCAATCTAATTCTCTTATTCTCTTATTCTTTACCCTTAATATAAAATCTCTGATAGATCTATTGAAATTGGTTTGTAATGAAGGTGACAGTGTTCCAGAGAGACCATTTGGGCAAAGACATAGATGTAATTGTTACTTTAGAACGGATTTACTTAATGAAGAAAATGACACTTGACGGAAATAAGTATGATTTTCTCCAGTGGATAGTTGCAATGAAATTCTGCGTCCAAATAGCCAATCTAAAACAGTCCCACTTACATTTAATAAAACCAGTTACACTGAATCACAACTGTTTCTTTAGGGGTCAAAAATATGGTGTATATAGACCTTCCATCCATTCTGACTTGCTTTGGGATGGAACCTGTAACATGACATCACCCCTCTATAGTTATAGCTCGTTGACATTTGTGAAGCGTTTTTTTATTCTCCGGAATCCGCACCGGTGCAATAACCCGGAGTTTACGGAGCAGCTCCGAAACTGTCTGGTGCAGCACCGGTCCCGCGCCGAAGCTCCAGAGCTCCAGCTCCAGTGCATCGGTCTTCAACTCCGATACACTGGAGCTTGCACCGGAGCAGATCGCACCGCTAATAAAACAACACTTCGGTGCGCTCCGATGCTGGAGCACCGGAATAAAAAAACACTCCGTGCCTGGGCTGCACCACCGTGCGCGCTCCGGAGAGAAAAAAACGCATCACTGTTTAGAGACTAACCTCTGTCCCAGTAAATTTAAAATGCTCGCCGAAAGGGGGTCAAGTTTCTCGTTTTAAGTACGTGACCCGATTATTGAAATGGGAGAAGCTTTTGATGAGGAAGAGCCTGATTGTTTCCGGATCTCGAAGGAACAAAGTTGGTCTCGTTAGCACAAATGATCCAGCAAACTTGTGACCGTCCAATTCATTGTAGATTCTTTGAAAGTCGAGTGCTTGTGGAACCCGCTGAAGTTGCTGATTTTTTGTGTTGCCAAAAAAACGGGACCGGCTTTAAGTAAGGAACTCCGCGTTTGGACCAATAGGAGTACTTTTCCTTCAGAAAATACGCCAGATAAAGAGCGATACTAGTCAAGATCAAAAGAAGGCTTGATACCGACGGTAAAATATTCAAAATTGAAAAAATACTCATTTCTTTTTGAACAGATATTAAACTGACAGTAAACGTACGTATAGCACTGGGTAGTGAGAAAAACAATCAAATCACTAATTAGCGTGGAAGTTAATTTACACGGAATAAAAACAGCTTTCGCAATTAAATAGGAATCATATGAAACAGTTTTTTGTGCGGCCAGAATCAAAATATACAAGAAGAAGTTTGTATCTCAAGTATTAGTAACAGTTTTAGGGTTCTTTTCGAAAGCACTCTTTGTTTCATTTCTCATAGTCAATTAGTTTCCTCCACGGTGAAGAGTGCATTGGAAGCGGCGACACTGAAAAAAACAATAATACATATTCATTAAAATCATACCGTTGAAGAACAATCTATTCTCAAAATATCTATCATATAACAAAGACGCATTCTCTAAGCTCACTCGATGTAAAAATGTGCGCACCTTATACTGAGCTCTGATAGTTTGTAGCTCATTTTAAGTTGTGTTTCGTCTGAAAAAATGTGAGATTTCCAACGCACCTGCGCTACACTCACCTAAATCCTCTATTTCTCTGGCCCTGGTTATCTAGTTGATATTTTAATCACTGAAAGAGAGGTAGGTATAGATGAATATGACTGGCACAATCTTACTTGATAGGTACTAAAGAAATTAAGTCTATTAATTAAAATCTAATATACCAAGCACTTCATTTAATCAAATTTCTCGAACTAACTACTGAGCCCAAATATTAGGTGGCTTGGACTTCCCTTTGTTTTATAGAAATCAGAGGGAAAAAGGCAGCGTTTAATTTAATTTCGGAGCTCTCTCAGATTAGTCCTAAATTAAAAATAATCAAATGTTGCTAACTGTTATGTCCAAACTTCAAGAATGGTTAACGCCGTATTTACCAGAAGGTACGATAGCAATACCTACGTGACCTTGTTAGTCACTATAATCAGCCAACAGTAAAGTTGTTTCCTTACTTTAGACGCCAGCTTCATGGTTTTTGAGCTGAAGCCATTAAACATCCTACTTTGACTGAAATACTGGGACCAAATTATGTTATAGGTCCCGAGCATTGAATAATTGCGTGCACCTTGTTTGCGGTTTCGACCTTTTGGTCCATGCATTATTTGGTCCATGATTTTTTGAGAGCAGAGTGCTATTGTGTCACCTCTCTTCACTCACCAATATCATGCATCGACCACCAAGCAGCGCTGTGGTTGGCCATTTTGAATCTTTACGGGCCGGCTTCTTTAGGCGAGATCCACCGAAAAGAGTTTTATACAGAGCTTTATGGAAGTGCCGCTTCTTTTATGCAGTAATTAATAATTTTACGTTCCTATAGTCTATCATAGGACATTATAAGTGCTTCCAAAGGCACGGATACCGCTGCTAAAATCGGACCCCCCTCGCTCTCGCAGTCAAAATCTTTGTTTCAAGTGCGGAATTTCTATCCGTTGGCCGAATATCTTGAGCGTAGTCTATACCTATAGAGTCCCGATATATGAAAGTCTCGCCATACGAGGTTCCATCTCTAATCGGCTGCTGAAAACTGAAGAAGAAGATGGGATCTATGAAGCCTGGAGGTGCGGTGCGCCTCTTGTTTACATCTCATGGAACCATCTTCCCCGCTGCCCAGCTTTGAGGAAACTTTCGGCATTTTTAGCTTTTACTGATGAAATTTTCTACGGAAATTTGGTAAAGCATGTTCAGAACAGAATAAATTCTCACGCATTCGCTTCACTGTAAATTAAATCAGGTAGTGAAGCCAACGGGAATTGAAGGTTAGGTTGACCTAACAAACAATAACTTACACACGAATACATGTATAAGTAATCTGTGGTGGGAAGATCGTTGGATAAAATGTAAACAAGAGGAGAGCCTCCGCAGGCTCCTCAGACCCCTTCTTCTTCTTCACTTCCGTTCAAGTGTTTTGACTCTTTCATATGTAGTGACTCTACTACTACCCACATGAAAACATAAACGCGACAAATAGTTCAGAACTTCAGAACTTGAGCTTCTAAATACGATAATTTTTTTAAAAATAGTTATAAATTAAAACAGCATCAAGATTTTTCGTTCCAAATAACAACAATATCTAAAGTAATTACAATTTGATATTCTAAGCGAGTCGCGGTACTGCGCTGATGTTTTCATGTGGGTCGTAGTATTCATGACCGTCGGCGCAGCGGACAGAATGCGTCCATCCGCGCATTTTAACAAAGAGCTGTCAGTGGTAAATAGTTCTGAATCGACCTCTAATCTTTCTTCTATGGTATGGCGAGACTGTTTCAGAATTAGAACTCTAATGAAACCGATATACTTAGAATTTGAGGATTACTTCAGCATAAGCTAAAATCTTCAAATACATCGATCAGACCGAAATCAAAACATAGCTAAGACACAAACTGGGCGTTTAAAGTACTTTGAGAATCTTGGAATTCCTACTCCATCTCAAATTATAAAAAAAAAGCCTGGTTTAGGTTTAGTTTTATCACGTGTTACACGAGATAAATAAGGCGAACTGCAGCTCAGTATTGTATTCCCTGGAATCAACACCGTGAAAAGAGTATTGAAAATACTTACTCATTGATAAGGCAAGTAACACGTGCTGAAAGATTTGGAGGTTGCAAAAAGCGAAGCTAAGAGGACAAAGTACAAAACTTAGAACTAGAACAAAACATTGGCAAAACACATGCATGCAGCAAGCAAGTGGCGAAGCAATAGATTGTCAAGATGATGCATCGCATTGGATAGGATGTTACGTAACCAGATCAGGTGGTCATACTAAGGTCGGGGCGTGGAACTCGGAGGACTAACGGAGAAAAACGAGGAGTCGTGAAAGTCGCGGAGTGCTGTTAGATGGCGGCACCTGACAGAAACACTCTGCAACCATTTGGTCCCAAGAGAAAATAGAAACTCCCATCGAAGATTTTGTTCGTCTACGGCGCGGCATACACAGCGGAACGTTTGAATTTATATAAATTTAAATGGGCCAACCGACTATTTTATCCGAGTTTTTAATTTTCTTCGACACAACTTTAAAGAAAACTAGAGGGTCTGTTTAGGCCCAATAGAGGTTTGTGGTGTCCCCTCCCCTCCCCAAGAGAAAAAAAAAACTGACAAAATTCCGTGTTCGGCTCGAGACTCTAGATAAACATTCACGAGGGTTTGTAGTAGTGCCACATCACTTTTTGGAGGCGGGGGGGGACTTGAAATGTAATCTATGATAAGTGGCATGATTTTCAGAACTATGGAGTCTAAGAAGAATAGACCCCTACCACTTCCTTCCATCAGTATTCTATAATTCTTGTAATTCAGAAATTCGGCATATCTATTTCGTATACTAAAAATAACATCTTCGTCACGAATTGGATCAGGTCGAGAGATCAGCCCCCTCCCTCACAGCCGAGCAAAGCGGGTTGCACATCCATCGACGTGAATAAGGGAACTACAGCGCAAAAGGAATCCCTCCGCGGTCAAGATTGTCATCGCGGTGACGAATTAATTGGGTATTAATTGATTTTTTTTATTCATCTCTCTCTCTCTCCCTCCGCCTCCTCTCTCTTCTCCTATCTCCTCTCTCTCTCTCTCTCTCTCTCTCTCGTCTCTCTCTCTCTCTCCTCGCTCTTTCGCTTTCCCTCTTTAATAGAGTCGCTTCGCTCCACTCACGGCAATTGTGACGTCGCCGTAACAATCGAGGCGGGGGAGGGGTTTTACGGAACAGGCGGGCGGGCGTAACTGCAGTCGACTGATAAAACCGCAAACATTCAAACAGGAGGGGAGAGGGGAGGAGCAGAGGGAGGGAGTCAAAGCGGAGCGGAGCTTTAAGCTCACACTCATTTGAACACGGAACGGAAGTCCCCGCCGCGGCGCGGTAGTCGTGGGGAGTGAGGGGGCTCTGAGCGCGGGGCGCGGGGAGGCTTTGCGCCCCGTTGAGATGCAAATGGCAACTTACTGTTTCATCGCTGGCGCTCGCTTCATCTCGTTTCATCCCCCCCCCCTAACCGCATCCCTACCGATACCACAACCACCCTCGCCATCACTCCCACCTTGTTCAGAACTCCATAAATCCGTCTATTCTTATTATAATAATCTACCCCTTCTCACCCCGCCGCGCGCCGCGTCGCGTCGGTGTCCTCTATCTGCTCCGCAATCAGCGCTATGCCGCCAAAGCTGGTGTCGCGCGTATTGATTCACCGCTCCGCGGAAACCGCAACCCGCAATACGCAATCGAAACCACAACCGCAAGTTTAACCGCGACCGTATAATAATATCAACAGAAAGTGCATCATAAAAATCTTTGAACTTTGAACTACTACGATTAAAGGACGGTAACTCCACACGCAGTTGATGTGGAACGACAGCGTGGTCCTTTAAAACGAGCTACAAGCACACTGGGTGGGGGGGGGGGGGGGCAAGAATTCTTTTTTTTTTAATCCAAGGTGCAATTTCGTTTGTGTTAAAGAAACTGCACAGCGAAATATTGACTACGGGGATTCCTTTACCCAAGGAAAATGTCTCTACTGCTACAAGTAAAAGATTTCTTGTTATGACAGTGATTCTCCTTCATGCAATCAGAACTTTACTTCGCGCAAGGAAAACTGTCACAAGTTAACGTGTTTCCTTGTTTTTAAAGAAGTTATTTTTCTCAGGACATAGACTTAGTGACCGTATCGTGACTTTCCACAAACAGTTAGCACACGATGATTGTGCATGAAAGCACCTGATCCTATTCCATGTATATGAATCGACGGACCTCCCCCCCCCCCCCCCCCCACGGTTCGGTATTCGAGGTTTGAAGTATTTATATACAAGGGTGATGGCAAGAATGATAGAAATAAAGGCCATCCATACGTTTTTTTGCCTCCCTTTGATTATTTCATTCTGTGAACTGAGTTTTTATGATCCCTTGCATATCAATTCAGTTATAACTTAAAATATTGTCCATAGTAATTGTTCGTGTTGTTATTTATTATTGTTATTTTGTTTGTTTTGTTTTTTGTTTTTGTACAGAGCCATGTTTAGTTCTGCCTTTAAATTCGAACGA
>VMOF01000369.1:45250640-45285867 GCA_011764245.1 Trialeurodes vaporariorum | reverse complement strand
ATAAGCGCATTCTTGGATGGAAAATGCTATTACACCAAACAATTAATGCGAACTTTTTGCGACTATGAATTCAACGTCCTCGATAATGCTTAATTATGCCTGGTTGCGTGACTAAAACTGCTGAAATCAACAATATATTACTGATTAAACGATGCACTTAGGAGGTTGGAATAACCCAAATGTTAATGTTGTTGTTGTGGAATGGGCGGGAATCTGCCGAGAGTTCGGCGATTCTAACCTCCAAATGCATCCAAAGCCAAATTAACAATTTAAAAAGAAAAAAAAAAACGGATCCATTTTAAATTGGTTTTAACCCTTAGATTCCCAAGCCGGGTCAAATTTACCCGAGGCATGCTAAAAACGTTTGCCCTGGATGGTCTTTAACACCAAAACATTTGAGTTTTACAAAAGGTTTGAATTAGAGGTTACAAAATGCACTAAACTCATGATAATTCTTAAAAATCATCAAAAACCAATGTATATTAAATACGGGTCAAAATGACCCGACTTGAGACTCTGTTTATAAAAACAAGTCTTGGAAATCGAAGGGTTAAACGAGACATTGTGTAGCAGTTATCTCTAGAACGCGTCTCCTCGAAAAAAAGGGGGAAAAAATGCAAGCGCTTTTACTATGGCATGGCAGGCAGCCCGAAGAAGCAGCGGAGTGGCAGGTTGCTTATACTTACTGCCGCCTCTCACCATAGTAATAGCACTGACTAATCCTCAATTCCTCATTGTGAAGCGATTACCTCGCTGAAAACGCGTCGTATTGACAGAAATAAAGAGGACCAAAATTCTGTCAAAGCGTTTTTCCCATCTTATTACAGTAATTATTCTTCAAATATTTAATATGTAACGTAAAATTTGTGCTGTTAAAGGTATAAGATTGTCTAAAAAGTACAGTCAGGCTTAATTGTAATTTTCTCGAGGCCACTAATGGATTTTGTACGTTAAATTACCTTACATCAATCATGATGACATTTGGTTCATAACGGCGGCCACAATCCCGAAAAACCGTACATTTTTTCAAATGTTGGGGGGCCATAGCTGAAAAGAGGTGCATTTTTGGACACACGTTTACGGGGTTCCGGGGTTTACGATTTACGTTTCTTATACACCCTGTATACAGGGTGTGACAAAACTATATACAGTAATTTTCAGGGCGTGTTTTTGAGGTAAAAATAATACTATTTTTCCTATAAACATGGGTCCGGAATTGTAGTCTTTCCGAGCAACAGAGTTGCAAAGTTTCCGAAAAGCAAATTGAAAAATTGTCGTAACTCCCTCGTGAATTTTTCTTAATGCTCGTAAGTAAATACTCTGGTGTAATTTAAGGCCCTCTTGCCGATTTTGGCCGTGAAAATGCTGTGCGCAAAAATTTGAGGGGGTTTTGGGGATTTTTCTTGATTTTTCTCACTTTTACTGGCCAACTTATGTGGAAACGTGCTTCCGAATTCATTCAACCCATAAACGATTAGCATTACTCAAAAGTTCGTGAAAAAATATGCATTTTTGGTTCTTACAAGTTTTTCCATTTCGCAATTCATTTCCGAGAAAATCGTCCCTGAAGTTGGAGAAGTCGGCCAAGAATTGACAAAATCAAAGAAAAGGCGATTCTTGGCCGACTTCTCCAACTTCAGGGACGGTTTTCTCGGAAATGGTTTGCGAAATGGAAAAACTTGTAAGAACTAAAAATGCATATTTTTTTACGAACTTTTGAATGATGCTAATGGTTTTTGGGTTTAATGAATTCGAAAGCATGTTTTCACGTAAATAAGCCCAAAAAAGTGAGAAAAATCAAGAAAAACCCCCCAAAACCCCCTCAAATTTTTGCGCACAGAATTTTCAAGGCCAAAATCGGCAAGAACGCCTAAAATTACACCAGAGTGCCTATTTACGAGCATTAAGTACAATTCACGAGGGAGTTATGACAATTTTTCAATTTGTTTTTCGGAAACTTTGCAAAACTGTTATTCGAAAAGACTACAATTTCGGATCCACGTTTATAGGGAAAATAGTATTATTTTTACCTCTAAAACACGCCCTAAAAATTACTGTATATAGTTTTGTTACACCCTGTATACTTTAATTCTTTCACTGGGGCTCTCGCAAACTTTTGCTGTTAGCAAATGAATAAAGTCCAATCGAACGTATGAATCAGCGAAAACCACTCTAAAAAAGTCTAAAATTCAGTAACATACTTACAAAACTGTTATAACGGCAAGATTGTAATTGTGGTTCAACGCAGGTATCATGGGAGATTCCTGTCTAATTTGTCTTTTTCTCGAGGGAAAAACAGGGATATGTCTCAATTTAGGATAGGATTCTCCCATGATCCCTGCAATGCATCTCTCCGCCATAAAGCCCGATTCAGAGAGTTAATTTCGTGATGTTTTAGTGTACTCGTCGTCATTTTAACAGATTTTTAGCCAAGAATCAATTCTTCAACCCCCTGTAACAAAAATTTGCAAGAGCCCCATTCCAACTCTCCTTTAACCATCGCATATTACGAGTGAATGGGACCCCGCATGTTTATACCACAGCTTCTTTGAAGAGGACGTCTCTTTATGTTTACCGAGCTTCAAAATCTTGATTTCCGTTTAATTGAGTTTTCATTAATTCACCGCCGTCGGGCAAATGACAAGGCTACGATCACCCTTTGTCACGTTTTGTGGGCCCATTTTCGTTCCTCTGTCGACATATAAAATTTCTGAAAAGGCCTTTTGATTTGAATTCGGTCAAAATGGAGGGGAGGGTGGGGACTGCGGGGGGTGGACGTGCAAAGGTTTGTTTTTACGGTGTAACGCTGTCGTGTTGGGACATTTGCAGCCCGCTGTATAAATATAACTGCACAGTGCCCGTTTATCCTTCATCCTCAACCCCCCCCCCCGCCCCCCCAATCGTCCTCCCCCCCCCCCGTTCCACCCCCTTGTCCCCCTCCCTTCATGTTTTCCCCTGTCGCATCGTTGCGTCGTCATGTATATTGATTGCAATGAAAGATGAGCAGTCATCGCTTCCTGCCACTCCTGCCGTGGTCGGCCGGCCGAACGGTCCTGCGAGTTCTGCCTCCCTCTCCCCCCTTTCACCCCCCTTTCCCCCTCCCCCCTACCTAGATGCAGTGGTCAAAATAGGAAACTATGGTTTGTCACGAATTTCCGGATTATTGCCACCGTACTCGGGGAGTCGGGACTTTCTGGACCTCGAGGCTGCGCGCCGACCGTCGCACATTGGTCGGAATCAGGTCAAAAAGTGACCAAAAAAATCAACGCTTGATCGTGATGGAAAATGTTTACCTATTAATAATAGAGCCCTGAGCGGTGAAAAATAGAGGGTGGCTTGGACGCTCACTTGCATGATGACATGTAGATCAAATTTGGGGTCCTGGCGCATCTAGTACGTTATAAGGCGGTCACGTTATAGACAGCGAATTTCTCACTATAATATTATGTGTCACAGGCAAATCATGTTATCTTCGGCGAATCGAAATCGACTTGCAATTTGCCTAGGCAAAGAACAAGCCATTGATTTATGATCGGAATAAATTCAGAGCAAGTTCAATGCTGACTTACAGATCAATTGTGTTGAGATTTACTTTAGCTCATTTGGAAGCTAATTTGAGCTGACAAAAATAATAGTTTTTCAAAATTCTGCATTATGTATTGGCGAAGTTATACGCGTTTAAAGTCCCTGTAAGTAAAGTTCGGCTTCTTCCATTGACTCGCTCCATCGTGCGCCGCATTGCAACCTGGTTCGATGCTCTCGAAATTCGGTCAGGCCAACTACTTTCGATGAGCCATGACCATAGAGGGGCTGAATTTTATGATAGTAAGTCTGCAGACACCACGGAGGAGGCAGACATGAAACGGAATGTGAAATCAATAAATTGATTTCGTTAAATCGACCAACCCGCTTTGGTGATTTAACATTTGGTTGTGTAAAATGATTTAAAAATCGTTTAGCATGGTCTCAATTTTCATGTTAAGGTGATCCCTAAACTTTCTAAAGTGAGTCTGGCACAATAAATAGCACCACTAGTCACGGTTACGAAAGACTTAAAGAGCTTAAAGTTGTTTTTCCCCCTCTTTCCCTGAAAGCATTAATCGGAAAAGGTGTTCCCAAAAGAAACCGCTTAATTTTTTGCTCGATTTTTTTACTAGATTGACGGGAAAATCAAACACCGAAATTCTGGCTGTGGGCGTTCTATTTTTATGATAAAATACCCCCTAAAACCTAACATTCTGCAGACATTTTGGTGCCTGATTTTCCTGTCAATCTAGGATCAATATGGTTGCAATTTGTCTAAAAAAAAATCGAGCAAAAAGGACGAAGTGCCTTTGGGAATACCCCTTTCGATTAATGGGACTGTTGCACTTTTTTGCTGTAATCGTTTCAAGGATGGATTTAGACGTAAAAACCTGCAAAAAAAAAAAAAAAAAAAACGCTGATAGCACTAAAAACTCACGAAATTCACTCCTGAATACAGAAAATGCTTTTCAATGCGAGAGCGTGATGGTGGTGGAGGGCACTAATAAATTGGAGTTTCCCATCTTAATTTTGTCACTCCTTCTATGCAGGGAATGAAGAGATTTGCAGAGTAATGGGTCTGTTGCATACTTTTGCTACAACAATATAGAACCTTGATTCTTATGTAAAATTCGTCGAAAATAACGATGCGCACATTAAAAACGTTCAAAATCCACTCATTAACTCAGGAAATCACTTCAATTTCAAACAGCCCGCGCTACTCTAGACACTATTTGCACCGGTATACTACTACATAGACGGAACCACCGTTCATAAGTAAGCAATATCGTAACTACAAAATTATGGCATTTCCTTCTGAATACATGAACTATTGGCTGCATTTGCTGTCTGGTCTTTCCAGTTTATCAAAGATTACAAAATAATATAAGCAATGTACGCATCTAAACGAAACATTCCAATGTTTGTAAATTCTGTTCATGTTTACATAAACGAGATGGTTCCATCTGTGTAGTTATAAGTCGGTGATATAGTGTCTAGTGTAGCGCGGGTTGTTTGAAATGGAAGGTATTTTCTGAGTTAATGAGTGGATTTTGAAAGTTTTTAATGGGAGCATCGTTATTTTCGCAGAATTTTACGTTAGAAACAGTATAGAGTTATAATGATCAATATCAAGTTATATTGATGTAACAAAAGTATGCAACAGACCCATTAGAAACCAGAGTAGTGATTCGCATCCGATTGATGGTACCGTGACACCTGGAGACACCGGTGTGAAAGGAAAGGGGTATCGTATGGGATCAAATTATGTTACGGCTTGACGGTCCTCCGAAAGACGTTGGATGGTGCGCACGTAAGTATGGTTACGTAAGGGTTATACCCCCCGTAAATGCTCACCGATCATCATGCGTGCGGAACCGTGAGGCCGTAACATTATTTGGTCCTTGGTCACTTCTCGATGAAGTTACAGTATTATTAGATGGGAACTTCCCATTATTACTGCCCCACGCAACCATTACGCTCGCGCAAATAAAAACGTTTTGCATTTCGGTAGTTTTTTTTGCTTGCCATCGTTATTTTTTTTGAAGTTTTCACTCCGGGCCGACCTTTAAATTTGCTTTCAGCAAAAGTGCGCAACAGCACCATTCTATATGGACACTAAAAGTAAATTAAACTGTAGTCATTCACAACAGCTCTTTTTAGCCCCTTTAAATTTCGTGAGGTATGCCAAACGAACACCACAAAGCGGGAAACTTTAACTACCCACTCAATTCAAGCAAATGAGTGTTAGAATGTTGGATCCACGAAATACCTGGTCCTGAAGTGTTAAGAAATGATAGATCTTCGAAGTACCCCCCCCCCCCTCCTCCCTTATGTGTAAATTGAGGCGTTTTGTGTAAAAAGGGGTTCTTTGCAGTTTTGTAATTGGAAGAAAAACGCATTCAAAGTTTTGTAACTTGATTTCTACCGATCTGGCCATCTAGAGGGCCCAATATAAAATTTTTTCTAAAACTAGGTTTGTGACGGACAAAATGGCTTAAAGTTTTTTAAAATCCGTGTATTTCTGTGTTTCACACAATATTTTGAAGTCGACTCCTAAGAACCCCTTTTTACGTAAAACGAGTCTCGCCGCCTTAAAGATACCACCAAATAGCAGGAAAAAATAAACATTAGCTGATTTTTGGCAGAGATGGTCCTTATGGCATGTAATTTCACCCAAAAAAAGTACTTTAAAATCTTGCTGGCGTTCCCAAATATATCCAAAAATGTACCCGAAATGTCTTTTATCGAAATATATCGAGAAATATCGATTAAATCAAAAAACTGATACTTTTTTCATGTATCTGGAATAATTCCAACATGAATGTTACTTTGCGTTTTTACGCTCCGACCTCCTAAGCCCTCAAAACCGCGCCTTTTAAGTTTTCGGCGATTTTTGGAGAACTTTAATTGAAACTCGCATCACAACGCCCATTTAACGAATCTCGATTCACGAAAACACCTCGTAATCGCTGAGATTTTGGCGAGAGACTATTATTGGGACAAAAAGATTAATGTTTTTTACGCTAAACGCCTCAATTGTCGTTTTTTTTTTTCTCATATCGTAGGTTTGTTTTATGTATTTTCTTTCAAGGTTAATACTGAATTTGCTTTTTTTTGGTTTTGTGTTTCAGCCAAACGAGAGGTGGGGGGGTCGAGATCCGCCCGGATGGCAGCAGCTGTGGTACTCGAGCGTGGAAGATTACCAGCGGTTCAGCGAGCCCCTCTTTGTTAACAACAGGTGAGCAACCGAACCCTCCAGTTAGGAGCCACCGCCTTCCTCAACTGCAGTGTCAGAAATCAGGAGAACGCACGGTAAGCCTTTTTTTGTCTCCTAACCATTCGATCTAAATAATTTTTCCGAAGAATATTAAAATTTGGGGGGCCGGACGGTTTTGTCCGTTCGTTTCTGTTCAAATAACAGCTGGTTCAATGTGACTTTCGCTCCACCATAGGTCATTTTTCCACAAGTCAAATTTGTTAAAAAAAAAATGTCCTGCTGGCCAACCGGCCCCGATTTCATCGCCGCCGAGACTAAACAAACCGTGACTTTTAGCAAAGAAGGGGCTCGACAAAATTAACATTGGTGAGATAGCTAGTGCCGAATTTGGGGTAAAGTTAATTCTTTGCAAAAGTAACCAAGCGCGTCATTGTCCAAAAATAAGATTATGAAATCCGTGACAGTTCTTATACGATTTGACGCACTACTGTCTGGGATCGAAAAAAATTGGCCAAAAATGAATGAAAACAAGCAGATAGTTCTGACACTACAGTGTCAGAGAAGGCGCACCTTGAGCAAATTTGGTCCTCATGAGTCAAATTCCATTTCCACCATCTCAAAAATAATGTGTCCAGCAAAAAACCGGGTCCGAACCTGGATGCGGCGAGTGGGTAGGGTTAGGACCACTACATACGATCTTATATGGGACAAACCCTTCGAATATTCCACCACCTCAGAAAAAATTGTCCAGCAAAAGTGAGGGTCCGAACCTGTGTGCGGCGAGTGGGGGGGGGGGGTGTAGAACCCCTACGGACAATCTTAGAAAAATCCCTTCGAATTTTCCAACATCTAAAAAAAATTGTCCAGCAAAAGTTAGGGTCCGAACCTGTGTGCGGCGAGTGGAGGAGGGGGGAGAACCATTACGGACAATCTTAGGACAATCCCTTCGAATTTTCTAACAACTCAAAAAAATTGTCCAGCAAAAGTTTGGGTCCGAACCTGTGTGCGGCGAGTGGGGGGGGGGGTGTGTAGAACCACTACGGACAATCGTAGAACAATCCCTCCGAATTTTCCACCATCTCAAAAAAATTGTACAGCAAAAGTCCAAGTTCGAACCTGTAAGCGGCGAGTGGTGGGGGGGGGGGGGGGGACCACTACGGACAATCTCAAACCCTTCGAATTTTCCAACATCTCAAAAAATTGTCCAGCAAAAGTTAAGGTCCGAACCTGTGCGCGGCGAGTTTGGGGGGGGGGTAGAACCACTTCGGACAATCTTAGAACAATCCCTTGGATTCTCAAAAAATCATCTAAAAAAAATTGTCCGGCAAAAGTTTGGGTCCGAACCGGTGTGTGGCGATTGGGGGGGGGAGGTTAGGACCACTACGGACAATCTTAAACCATCCCCTCAGATTTTCCACCATATCTAGCAAAAGTTCGGGTCTGAACCTGTGTGCGTCGTGTGGTGGGGGGGGGCGGTGGGACCACTACGGACAATCATAGAACAAATCCTTCGAATTTCCTACTGCACATCACTAAACGCACGTAATAAACAATCAAATACTCATAAAACAATTTTGAACCCCCTTTAGTAAAAAGGTAGTCAACGATATAGTATGTCCCGCAAAATAGGGATATGAAAAAGTGATCGGTAGTAAGAAGAAATCGGACCACCAAGAATCGATTATTTTTCATGATGTGTTAGAGTAGAGAAAAACAATGTTGCCATATTCCATTAGCTGGCACCGTTCTTTGGTTGCCCGGTAAAAAATTTGAACGTGAAGTGTGATGCCAAGTAAAACAAAGGACGCCATGGCAAAACGTAAGAAAAGATGAAGAAGTTACAGTGAGTCAAAAGACATCTTTCCTAAATGTCCCCATGACGTCCCACGACTGGTGACAAAGCATTTGAGCCGCGCACAATGGCCGAAATACGTTAATCAAATCTCGAAATGATAAAAAATAAACTGTAGGGAATACCCTACGAACACTTTCTCACATCACTTTTATCTGAGGGAGGCCCCCAGACCCCCCCCCCCCGCCACTAAAGAATTCTGGAGGAGACCCCCTAACCCCCTAAAGAATTCTGGGGGAGACCCCCAGACCCCCTTTAGAATACTAGGAGAGACCCCAAACCCCCCTTTAAAATGCTGGGGGATACTCCAGACCCCCCTTTAGAATTCTGGGGGAGATCCCCAAACCCCCCTCAAATTTCAAATATTTTCACCTCCGGACATAATATTTCTGCCTTCAATCCGAAGAGTTTGCAATTTTGTAGAGAAGCTGTAGGAATAGTTGCCTATTTTGTTGTTATTGAAGGCTAATTGAGAGCCTTAATCTGATGTTGCTTATAACAGGGTTTAGAGTAGGTAATTCAAGATTCCAATAAGTTTTTATTCTTTGAGCTGCATTCATTATATTTGCTCTTGTTCTATTTTGGGAGTTTCTTTTTTCCCTTAGTTTTTATAGGAGGTCGAAATGTACTGATTCTTGCATTTCCTCCATTGAGTACTATGTTTGGTTTCTTCTTTCAAACTGTGGATCTTCGAAATATTTTTTTTTGTTTAATAGATTAACCCCCCTCCAAAGATGTACTTAAGTCGTAGATTGTGCAAACAAAATTTCAACAAAATTCATTCAGCCATTTTCGATTGACTTTTCTTTACAAAATTAATTTTCCTTGAATATTCTATTTTTTGGTGTAATGAAACCTATATTGCTTTTAAACAGCTTTAGACTTAAAGTAATATTGTAGTAAAAACATGAAAAGAAAGGACACCGCGCTTTCTTATGGGAACTGGCTCCCAGTCAAATTTTTTAAATTGAAATATGTGTCGTAAAAGTGTCTCCTGAGAAAAAGCTCTCACGGGCGGAAAAAAAATAATGACAGGATTTCGAGATATTCGCGCCTAAAGTTGGGGACTATTTGCCCTCCGCCTCGTATTCTCGTACGTAGCAGGCCGCTTAACTACTACGCCAACTGGAAACCTTCTCGGTCGAATCGCCCGACTCAGCGCGCATTGATATTTGCAGTCCCTCCCAACTGCTTATTTGTTTACCGCACACCCACTGCTCTGCCTTGACCACTCCCTCAACTGATTACTTTACATCAACATTTTCTTTTTCTCTGCGAACTATCTGCTCTCTCCCTCTCTCTCTCCCTCATTGTAAATGTAGTTCCGATTAATAATAGTTCATTGTTGTTTCTCTCGCAATATTTGACACCTAGTTTTTGCGTCTTTTTTTTTTGTTTATTTGTTTATTTCTCTTTTATTATTCATGGATTTGTTTATTTTGATTGAGGGGAAAGGGGTCGTTAGCACACGACGTAGTGGTTCATGAGCATTATACTATCGTTCTACTTCCAAAGCGATGTTTCAAGCGATGTGATACAAGTTTTCTAAAGAGTCGTCAAAAAAGAAAAAATGAAAAGAAATAAACAAAAACAAACCTCTCCCCCCCTAAAAAAATCAAACCAAAGAAACGTGATTTTTGACAAGTGTATAGAGCCGTACTGAAGTTTAATAGGAAGGGGGGGTCGGAGAGAGAAAAAAAAAGTGTGCCACACGAACGCGGACAATCGTGTATCTTGTGTATCGATGGCTCCTCCATAAAAATCTACCAAAAAGAATCGATCCGATGGCGACAGTGACAGCGGCGGATCGTGAACAATCAACTGAATTTTCCATCCCATTTGAACCTAAGGAAATGTATCGATTATTCGGAAGCCCAAATGAACAGTCTGAAGATCGACTCTCTCTTGTAGGTTTAAATAGAGGAGATATCGAAACAAACATCGCTTTGGAAGTAGAACGATAGTATAATGCTCATGAACCACTACGTCGTGTGCTAACGACCCCTTCCCCTCAATCAAAATAAATAAATCCATGAATAATAAAAGAGAAATAAACAAATACAAAAAAAAAAAAGGACGCAAAAACTAGGTGTCAAATATTGCGAGAGAAACAACAATGAACTATTATTAATCGGAACTACATTTACAATGAGGGAGAGAGAGGGAGAGAGCAGATAGTTCGCAGAGAAAAAGAAAATGTTGATGTAGGTAAGTAATCAGTTGAGGGAGTGGTCAAGGCAGAGCTGTAGGTGTGCGGTAAACAAATAAGCAGTTGGGAGGGACTGAAAATATCAATGCGCGCTGAGTCGGGCGATTCGACCGAGAAGGTTTCCACTTGGCGTAGTAGTTAAGCGGCCTGCTACGTACGAGAATACGAAGCGGAGGGCAAATAGTCCCCAACTTTAGACGCGAATATCTCGAAATCCTGTCATTATTTTTTTTTCCGCCCGTGAGAGCTTTTTCTCAGGAGACACTTTTACGACACATATTTCAATTTAAAAAAATTTGACTGGGAGCCAGTTCCCATAAGCAAAGCGCGGTGTCCTTTCTGCCTAGCTGTTGCAAACGTTTGATGCAATTTTCATCGACTTAATTGAGTCATACTTGAATTACTTATTGCAAATATTATGTTTGTCTTAATATTTGCTTACAATTAGTTTCAAAAGATTTTTGCTCGATCGTACCTATATTGCCCCTCGAAACGGTCGTAAGGTTTTTATGAGGACTGTACCAGAAAAATGTTTTAGTGCACACAGTGCAGTGTTTAGTGCATTTTTTTAACACATTATGTTTGTGAAAGTTTTGTCAAAATCCATCCCATTAATGATTGACTCCAAGTTTAAAATTAATTCCTTGCTTTCATTCTTTTTTTTTTTTTTTGGGTCAAACACCCTATTTTGATTTTTTAAACTCTCTTAAGGGTTGAATATTGTAACTGTAAGGGCTACTTTCTTTTGTCAACCAATTGTAGATTTTTATTTGCCAGATTTTTTCGAAATTCATTGGACCAAACCTGAATTATCCGAAATAATAAGATTATGTTTTTATTTGCTTATATACCCATATTTTTTTCTCAATCGCACCTACATTGCCTCTTGAAAAGGTCTAATCGGTTGTGTATGGTGATCAAGAGAGGATAATATGTTAGTACTTTGATAGTAGATTGTGTGTAAAAAGTTTCATGAAAATTCATCCAGCCATTATTGATTGACTCCAAGTTTTAAGATTACTTAATTTCTCACGATAATTCCATTTTTTGGCTCGAGCGCACATATTTTGATTTTTTAAAACGGTTTTGAGGGTTGAATATTGTAACTATAAGTGGTTTATTTATAGTAGGCTGAATGTAGATTTTTTTCGCTAACTTTCATCAAATTGATTAAACCCAAAACCTGAACTATCCCAAAATAGGTTTAAATTTTTTTATTTGCTCATATTCCAAATTTTTTGCTCAATCGCACCTATATTACCTCCAGAAATGGTTTTATCGGTTTTTTTTGGTGACACAGAGAGGAAAGTATTTAAGTTTTTTGATAGTAGATTGTGTGTACAAAGTTTTATCAAATTCATGGAGCCATTATTGATTGACTCCATTTTAAGATTGATTTCTCACGAAAATTTCTATTTTTCGGCTCGAGCGCGCTTATTTTGATTTTTTAAACAGTCTGAAGGAATGAATAAAGGAACTATAAGTGGTTCATTCTGTAGTAGGCTGAAAATAGATTTTTTTTTTTCTAACTTATAAAAATTGATTGAGCCAAACTTGAATTATTCCATTTTTATTCTTTTTTATCCTTTTTACCATTGATTTTAATGAAAATTTTTTTTTCCCCATAACTACCCAAAAAATCAAAATTTCAAAAAAAAAAAAAAGTACCTCTGGGGAATCTAAAAAGCAAAAACTGTGCAAAATCTGGATGCATAAGGATCAATGGTTCAAAACTTATGCCTAGGTACGGAGTGACGAACAGCCGGACTGACGGACAGCGCCACAGATTTTTTTTACAAAATTCTCTAAGTCAGAAAGGGTTAAGAAATAGAAAATATGATGGAAGGATGTTCTTATGGATGGTATTAGACATGAAAAGAGGCAATTACTTTGACTAAATCATGATTGATTTGTCCTGAGAGGCCAATTATCGCAAAAAAAACCTTGAAAATCTCTGCGCCAACGCAATACAATACTTTCTAAATTTTTCTAATTTCATTTGAGTGAGAAAGAAAAAATACAATCAACCATCTCCGTCGGATGTAGATTTAGGCATGACTGACCCAAACCTAAACACACCTAATCATCTCAAATTCTGATTATTAGCGTTAAAAATATTTTTGGCTCAAATTAGCGCTCTCACCTCAGTATCAGTAAAAACCGATGCGCTGACATAATTTTTAGAAGAATTTGATGAGATCACACAATTTTCGAAACACATGGCGCGTTGAGTCATTTTGCAGCAAAAAAAAAAGCGCCATAACTTAATTTTAACCAATTGTGGTGTACGACTTTAATTTTTAGCAAAAGTATAACACTAACTCATTTCCCCATTTTCTCCAATGCGTATTGTTTTCTTTTTTTTTTTTTTAGCGTTTGAAAATGTTTTTGCTCAAAACTGTGCGCTCACTCAAATTTCAGTAAAAAACAGCACGTACGCTGACATAATTTTCAGAAGAAATTGACTCGGTAACACAAATTTCAGAAAGAAATGGAGCGCAATCCCAATTTTGTACAAAAGTCTAAGCGCTAAACTTTTAGGGATGACTGATGATGATCTCCCACAAAAAGGTGACTGCCAAAAGGTTTGCGGACTACCAAAATATATGATTAAAGGGAAACCCGTTTGAGTGTCTCAAGATACTTTGAGAATAAAGGGGAGTGACAGCTTGAATCAACATAGGTAGTACAACAGTGTAGCATAAGGTAGCATAAGAAATCAGGAAGTTCCTGGAGTACTAGAAATTTTCTTGTAAATAGAGAAAGAGCGAAATAACTGCATTGAATAAATGATGCCTTGAAGCGCTAAGTCATTTGACGGGAGTTGCCAGACTAAATAAAAAGTCAGAAAATTTTCTTTAAAATTGAAAGAGGGCTGACTTCCTTTAGGACCTTCAAAACCAAAAATGTAGAAGTAGAGAAATAAGAAATTTCCTTGTTTCGTTCTGAAAAGGACTAAGAAATTTCACATACAAAACAACATGATGGAAATATAAAGCAAATCAGCAATCACACTATTCAGAGGTCCCATTGTTGAACCTTTGAACTCTTTCCAATTCACGAGTCATAGCTACTATAAACGCAAGCAGAGTAATTTTATTACGTTAGCGTAAAAAAATAGTTGAAATTTTATAGGGAAAAATGGAGGAGGTTAGGGCAGGGGCCACTATGGAAAAAACGACATCAGGGCTGAATAATAAGAGATCCTCTTCGATGCGCAGTAATTTTTTGGGAATTTAAAAAGGGAATTTTGAGAATTGAGAAAAGGAATGTTCAGAGTTCTTGCTGTAGGGGCTTTCCGTTTTGCGTTTGACCACACGCTATAATTAATTATAATAAATTTCATTTACATGCAAAAAAAAAACATTTAGAACGGCAAATGATGGTTCTCTTGATCACCTAGAATTAACCGGGGAAAAATTTTAAATAATCAAAAAGTGAGGTTGGAAATTTTTGACATAGAATAACTTTAAAAAACGTCAATCAAAAAACATGAAATTACTCCCAACCAACTCAGAATTCAGTCGTGGCTGGGAGAACATTAACTTTTCAAATGAAATTAGCATAAAAAAAACAGGCACAACCTAAATTTTACGACATCAAAAAAGCTCATTTTGCCCTTTGATCACAAGGGGGTAGTATACTCTATTGAGTATCAGAGCGATTTCAATAGGCGCACGTTGGCCAACGGTGCGCCTAAAAAAAGTATCACTTTTAGAGACTAACCCCTGTCCCGGTAAATTTTAAAAAGCTCGCCGAAAGGGGGGCAAGTTTCTCGTTTAAGTACGTGACCCGATTATGAAAATGGGAGAAGCTTTTGATGAGGAAGAGCCTGATTGTTTCCGGATCTCGAAGGAACAAAGTTGGTCTCGTTAGCACAAAGATTCCAGCAAACTTGTGACCGTCCAATTCTTGTAGATTCTTTGAAAGTCGAGTGCTTGTGGAACCCGCTGAAGTTGCTGTTTTTTTTGTGTTCCCAAAAAAAAGGGGACCGGCTTTAAGTAAGGAACTCCGCGTTTGGACCAATAGGAGTACTTTTCCTTCAAAAATACGCCGGGTAAAGAGCGATACTAGTCAAAATCAAAAGAAGGCTTGATACCGACGGTAAAATTTTAAAAATTAAAAAAATACTCATTTTTTTTGAACAGATATTAAACTGACAGTAAACGTACGTATACACTGGGTAGTGAAAAAACAATCAAATCACTAATTAGCGTGGAATTTAAATTTACACGGAAAAAAAACAGCTTTCGCAATAAATGGGAATCATATAAAACAGTTTTTTGTGCGGCCAGAATAAAAATATACAAGAAGAAGTTTGTATCTAAGTATTAGTAAATTTTTGGGTTCTTTTCGAAAGCACTCTTTGTTTCATTTCTCATAGTAAATTTATTTTCCTCCACGGTAAAGAGTGCATTGGAAGCGGCGACACTGAAAAAAAAAATTACATATTCTTTAAATCATACCGTTGAAGAACAATCTATTCTCAAAATATCTATCATATAACAAAGACGCATTCTCTAAGCTCACTCGATGAAAAAAAGTGCGCACCTTATACTGAGCTCTGATAGTTTGTAGCTCATTTTAAGTTGTGTTTCGTCTAAAAAAATGTGAGATTTCCAACGCACCTGCGCTACACTCACCTAAATCCTCTATTTCTCTGGCCCTGGTTATCTAGTTGATATTTTAATCACTGAAAGAGGGAGGTATAGATGAATATGACTGGCACAATCTTACTTGATAGGTACTAAAAAAATTAAGTCTATTAATTAAAATCTAATATACCAAGCACTTCATTTAATCAAAATTTTTCGAACTAACTACTGAGCCCAAATATTAGGTGGCTTGGACTTCCCTTTGTTTTTTAGAAATCAGAGGGAAAAAAGGGAGCGTTTAATTTAATTTCGGAGCTCTCTCAGATTAGTCCTAAAATTTAAAAAAAATCAAATGTTGCTAACTGTTTATGTCCAAACTTCAAGAATGGTTAACGCCGTATTTACCAGAAGGTACGATAGCAATACCTACGTGACCTTGTTAGTCCTATAATCAGCCAACAGTAAAGTTGTTTCCTTACTTTTGACGCCAGCTTCATGGTTTTTGAGCTGAAGCCATTAAAAAATCCTACTTTGACTGAAATACTGGGACCAAAATTTTGTTTAGGTCCCGAGCATTGAATAAATTTCGTGCACCTTGTTTGCGGTTTCGACCTTTTGGTCCATGCATTATTTGGTCCATGATTTTTTGAGAGCAGAGTGCTATTGTGTCACCCTCTTCACTCACCAATATCATGCATCGACCACCAAGCAGCGCTGTGGTTGGCCATTTTGAATCTTTACGGGCCGGCTTCTTTAGGGGAGATCCACCGAAAAGAGTTTTATACAGAGCTTTATGGAAGTGCCGCTTCTTTTATGCAGTAATTAAAATTTTACGTTCCTATAGTCTATCATAGGACATTATAATGCCCAAAGGCACGGATACCGCTGCTAAAAACGGACCCCCCTCGCTCTCGCAGTCAAAATCTTTGTTTCAAGTGCGGAATTTCTATCCGTTGGCCGAATATCTTGAGCGTAGTCTATACCTATAGAGTCCCGATATATGGGAAAATCTCGCCATACGAGGTTCCATCTCTAATCGGCTGCTGAAAACTGAAGAAGAAGATGGGATCTATGAAGCCTGGAGGTGCGGGGGCGCCCCTTGTTTACATCTTTATGGAACCATCTTCCCCGCTGCCCAGCTTTGAGGAAACTTTCGGCATTTTTAGCTTTTACTGATGAAATTTTCTACGGAAATTTGGTAAAAGCATGTTCAGAACAGAATAAAATTCACGCATTTCGCTTCACTGTAAATTAAATCAGGTAGTGAAGCCAACGGGAATTGAAGGTTAGGTTGACCTAACAAAGATAACTTACACACGAATACATGTATAAGTAATCTGTGGTGGGAAGATCGTTGGATGAAAATGTAAACAAGAGGAGAGCCTCCGCAGGCTCCTCAGACCCCTTCTTCTTCTTCACTTCCGTTCAAGTGTTTTGACTCTTTCATATGTAGTGACTCTACTACTACCCACATGAAAACATAAACGCGACAAATAGTTCAGAACTTCAGAACTTGAGCTTCTAAATACGATAATTTTTTTAAAAATAGTTATAAATTAAAACAGCATCAAGATTTTCGTTCCAAATAACAACAATATCTAAAGTAATTACAATTTGATATTCTAAGCGAGTCGCGGTACTGCGCTGATGTTTTCATGTGGGTCGTAGTATTCATGACCGTCGGCGCAGCGGACAGAAATGCGTCCATCCGCGCATTTTAACAAAGAGCTGTCAGTGGTAAATAGTTCTGAATCGACCTCTAATCTTTCTTCTATGGTATGGCGAGACTGTTTCAGAATTAGAACTCTAATGAAACCGATATACTTAGAATTTGAGGATTACTTCAGCATAAGCTAAAATCTTCAAATACATCGATCAGACCGAAATCAAAACATAGCTAAGACACAAACTGGGCGTTTAAAGTACTTTGAGAATCTTGGAATTCCTACTCCATCTCAAATTATAAAAAAAAAGCCTGGTTTAGGTTTAGTTTATCACGTGTTACACGAGATAAAATAAGGCGAACTGCAGCTCAGTATTGTATTCCCTGGAATCAACACCGTGAAAAGAGTATTGAAAATACTTACTCATTGATAAGGCAAGTAACACGTGCTGAAAGATTTGGAGGTTGCAAAAAAGCGAAGCTAAGAGGCACAAAGTACAAAACTTAGAACTAGAACAAAACATTGGCAAAACACATGCATGCAGCAAGCAAGTGGCGAAGCAATAGATTGTCAAGATGGATGCATCGCATTGGATAGGATGTTACGTAACCAGATCAGGTGGTCATACTAAGGTCGGGGCGTGGAACTCGGAGGACTAACGGAGAAAAACGAGGAGTCGTGAAAGTCGCGGAGTGCTGTTAGATGGCGGCACCTGACAGAAACACTCTGCAACCAGTTGGTCCCAAGAGAAAAATAGAAACTCCCATCGAAGATTTTGTTCGTCTACGGCGCGGCATACACAGCGGAACGTTTGAATTTATATAAATTTAAATGGGCCAAACCGACTATTTTATCCGAGTTTTTAATTTTCTTCGACACAACTTTAAAGAAAACTAGAGGGTCTGTTTAGGCCCAATAGAGGTTTGTGGTGTCCCCCTCCCCTCCCCAAGAGAAAAAAAAAACTGAAAAATTCCGTGTTCGGCTCGAGACTCTAGATAAACATTCACGAGGGTTTGTAGTAGTGCACATCACTTTTTGGAGGGGGGGGGACTTGAAATGTAATCTATGATAAGTGGCATGATTTTCAGAACTATGGAGTCTAAGAAGAATAGACCCCTACCACTTCCTTCCATCAGTATTCTATAATTCTTGTAATTCAGAAATTCGGCATATCTATTTCGTATACTAAAAATAACATCTTCGTCACGAATTGGATCAGGTCGAGAGATGAACCTCCCCCTCCCTCACAGCCGAGCAAAGCGGGTTGCACATCCATCGACGTGAATAAGGGAACTACAGCGCAAAAGGAATCCCTCCGCGGTCAAGATTGTCATCGCGGTGACGAATTAATTGGGTATTAATTGATTTTTATTTATTCATCTCTCTCTCTCTCTCTCTCTCTCTCTCTCTCTCTCTCTCTCTCTCTCTCTCTCTCTCTCTCTCTCTCTCTCTCTCTCTCTCGCTCTCTCGCTTTCCCTCTTTAATAGAGTCGCTTCTCCACTCACGGCAATTGTGACGTCGCCGTAACAATCGAGGCGGGGGAGGGGTTTTACGGAACAGGCGGGCGGGCGTAACTGCAGTCGACTGATAAAACCGCAAACATTCAAACAGGATAGGGGGAGAGGGGAGGAGCAGAGGGAGGGAGTCAAAGCGGAGCGGAGCTTTAAGCTCACACTCATTTGAACACGGAACGGAAGTCCCCGGCCGCGGCGCGGTAGTCGTGGGGAGTGAGGGGGCTCTGAGCGCGGGGCGCGGGGGAGGCTTTGCGCCCCGTTTGAGATGCAAATGGCAACTTACTGTTTCATCGCTGGCGCTCGCTTCATCTCGTTTCATCCCCCCCCCCCCTAACCGCATCCCTACCGATACCACAACCACCCCTCGCCATCACTCCACCTTGTTCAGAACTCCATAAATCCGTCTATTCTTATTATAATAATCTACCCCTTCTCACCCCGCCGCGCGACGCGTCGCGTCGGTGTCCTCTCTGCTCCGCAATCAGCGCTATGCCGCCAAAGCTGGTGTCGCGCGTATTGATTCACCGCTCCGCGGAAACCGCAACCCGCAATACGCAATCGAAACCACAACCGCAAGTTTAACCGCGACCGTATAATAATATCAACAGAATCTGCATCATACAAATCTTTGAACTTTGAACTACTACGATTAAAGGACGGTAACTCCAACAAGCAGTTGATGTGGAACGACAGCGTGGTCCTTTAAAACGAGCTACAAGCACACTGGGTGGGGGGGGGGCAAGAAGAATTCTTTTTTTTTTAATCCAAGGGCAATTTCGTTTGTTTTAAAAGAAACTGCACAGCAAAATATTGACTACGGGGAAATTCCTTTAACCCAAGGAAAATGTCTACTGCTACAAGTAAAAGATTTCTTGTTATGACAGTGATTCTCCTTCATGCAATCAGAACTTTACTTCGCGAAAGGGAAAAACTGTCACAAGTTAACGTGTTTCCTTGTTTTTAAAGAAGTTATTTTTCTCAGGACATAGACTTAGTGACCGTATCGTGACTTTCCACAAACAGTTAGCACACGATGATTGTGCATGAAAGCACCTGATCCTATTCCAGGTATATGAATCGACGGACCCCCCCCCCCCCCCCCCCCCCCACGGTTCGGTATTCGAGGTTTGAAGTATTTATATACAAGGGTGATGGCAAGAATGATAGAAATAAAGGCCATCCATACGTTTTTTTGCCTCCCTTTGATTATTTATCATTCTGTGAACTGAGTTTTTATGATCCCTTGCATATCAATTCAGTTATAACTTAAAATATTGTCCATAGTAATTGTTCAGTGTTGTTATTTATTATTGTTATTTTGTTTGTTTTTTGTTTTTTGTACAGAGCCATGTTTAGTTCTGCCTTTAAATTCGACGATTTTCAAAAAGTTAGCAGTGCTAACAACGCTAACATGGACGCTACACGCCACTGTATTAGAGAGAGAGGTCTCCTGATTTTTGAAATGAAGACACCACGAACCAGAGTGGGGTAGATGGGACTCGATTACCAAGGTTGATGAATTGCCGATTAGTTTTTCTCATTGACCTGACTCTCCGATTAAGTACATTTTGTAACCGGGGTTCGGAAAGTTTTCAAACTGTTATTAAGAAGAGGTTGGTATACACGTGTATCTATAGCTGCATAAAACCTTCCTTACAGTGACCACCAGGAAAAAAGTTGCATTTTCATTCGATCAGTGAAATCTGTAAAATCGTATGAATTTGAGGGGGAGGGGGATTATTACAATCCTATATTATATTTGTAAGAATAAAGCTAAGTTCCCGGAGAACCGTTGCACCGTTCGGGAGGGGCCTGGTACCGTTCGATCGGGATCGGCTCCAATGCTTCGGGAAAATTATAAGTTTTTCCTTAGGGGCCCCGCGTCCCTTTTTAAAATGCTAAAAACTTTTCTCTCAAAAAGTTGTGCGAGTGCGAAAAGGATGCGAATCAGTTCGTTTTGCAAGGGTGAGAGAGAGAAGCGAGATTTTGTAGTCCTTTTTTAAATGCATACGTGCGGAAGAGCATACGATTTTGTACGCGTGTGAGCGAGAAACGTGATGCTCTGACAATTTTTTTTTAATTCGATCGCACGATTTGACGTTACCATGGCGATGTTCATCATATGTTTTACTCGCGGGAGGAACCGTTCGGGTAGACGCATTTTAATAGCGACTTAATGATATCGATGTATAGCTTCGACTTTTTATCCATGTATTTTCGTAGATATACTCAATAGGACAGTCACAGTGCTGCTAGCTGTGTCGAGAAATATACAGTCACTTCAGACTTAATAAAAAATTTGTATCTTTTATGTTAAATATACGACAGCACTGTACAGTATTCGATTGATGATGGCTTGATGCGGGTGGTTTATCGCTTCGTGATGTATAGAGCTTCGATATTTATCATATGTTTCATACGCAAATTTACAGAATAGTACAATCAACGAGTGATGACTTGATGAGATCGGTGCATTGATCCGATACCTCGAATATAACCCTGCAAATTTGAGCTAGGTTTCGAGAATTTATAAAGAAACTAAATGATTAGGGACATTAGGGTTAATATTGATAAGTTGAGACGGTGGTTATATTTTTCTTATTAATAATAAACTGTCAAATATTGCTGAGTTAAGTAAATAATTGGCTTCCTGTTGTAAATGCGTTGTTTTCTTTAAATGTGCAAGTGATTCATCCAAGAATACTACTTACTAACGAACCAAGAATATGGTTGCAGATTTGTTCATTTTTAAGTAGGCGATTTGAGTTGTTTTCGTTTCAGTTCGCGTTTTGGCAAGGTTATAATGTTTTTAAGGTCTGTTTTTTCCGATTTAAACAACAAAAAAAAGAAAAAAAAGTTTCGATAGATCTCTTGAGCCTTGAGTATGTAGTTTTTTATGGTTCATTTGATTATATACCTGTTATTTTTTAATCTGTGCAGTAATATTAGTGGGCCAGTACGACGTTTATTTCGAAATAGACGGTTCTTTTAGTGATGACTTGGTGCTGACGTCATCCGGTGATGAGCGTTCCAAACAAAGACAAACTGTCTTTCTTGCTCTCACGTAACCCCCATGTTGTACTGCTATACTATAATTTTTTAAAAAAAACTGTATTTAGAGACATCTTTTGTGAAATATTTTTTGGCAGAAATGCATTCCTCAATTTTAATGCGATTTTGCTATTAAAATGCCGTAATACGAGGCCCTGTGTATACGAATCAGGACACTAGAAAGCAGTGACGGCTCGCCAGGTGAGGCAAGTGAGGCGACAGGGATCCATCACCTCACATTTTTTGAAGTTTGAGAAAGAAAAAAAAATTAAAAAAAAAAACATACAAAGGTTTAAATAATTATTATTCCATCGTCCTTTCTTTCAATAGTTCAAAAAGTATGAATGGAACATAAAATTATCAAAAAAGTTTATGTGAAGAGGATTTCAAAAAAAAATCCTGTACACCTCTCATTTTTGTCGCCTCACCTCCACGAGCCGCCAGTGCTATAGAAAGAGGTGGGTATACACGGGATAGGAGGTCGCACGGGAGAGTGGGTGAGATAGAGTTTGAAACGCTATGCGAGTTTTGTCACAACCGATTGCGACCGATGAGTGCATTTATTGATGTAATTTTTGCCTAACCGTTTACTTCACACTAAAACTCTATGGTGAACTTGAGATGCCCTTAGATGCTGAAACTGGGTCCAATAGACCCGTCGCGTCGCACGCTAAAATCGGCTGCCAGCAGTTGTTCACTGGTCATACTAACTTGAGCTTCGTGAAGTGGTCTGGAACAACTCTAAAAAGTAGGAATTTCATCATTTGGGGGGGGGGGGAAGGCGACCATTTAAAAGCGCCAATTCCCAAAAAAGATAAGCCAAAAGCTCTAAAACGTACACCAAATGCGCCAAGGAATTTTTGAAAAAGTAGCCAAAAAACGGCAATTTGCTGCGAAATCGATAGTCAAAAAGCGCTGAAAAAATGACCCCAAATAATAGGGGGTGTATAATAAGGTGGGCCGAAAAACACGAATTTTCGAAATTTGATTGGGCACACTCGCCAAATTTTTATTTCAGCCGAATCATTCACGAAGATCTTTCGTTTTTTGAAAAATATTGATGTTTAGGGTTCCCTCCAGCCCCCCAAAAATCGGAAAAATCGCAAAAAACCACATTTTTCGGCACGTTTGGCAACACTGCTCAAAAACGACTGCAGATATCGTTCCGAAACTTATTTTAAATGAAAACTCGTACAATTTCACACCAGGTAGGTGCCCAAAAGTTTTAAAAAGTCGACATTTTGACGAAAATACGCTCAATATACAATTAGCCCCCCTAAATACCCGAAACTGAGGGAATATCGTGTTTTTTTAAAGTTTGGCAACACTGCGTCAAGACAACCGCAGATATTGTTCCGAAACTTATTTTATATGAGATCTCATACAATTTCACACGAGTTGGGTGCCCGAAAGTTTTAAAAAGTCGACGTTTTGACGAAAATACGCTAAATTTACAATTAGAGGCCCCCTATATACCCAAAACTATAGGGGAATATCATGTATTTATGAAATTTGGTAAAACTGCGATAGAATATGTACATAAATCGTTTTTAAAACATAAATTATGTTAAAAATCGTAAAAGCTCATGCAAAAAAGTCGTAGTGCTTCAAAATAAATTCCATACAGAGGCTGAAATCAGCCTGAGAGCGCGTTTCGACCCCGCCGAACGTCACCAAGAATGAATGCTCTTCCCGATATCCCGATAGCTTTACGCAAGGAGATGTTACAAACCTTTTTTTCTCGAATTCGGTGAGGTGGTAGGACTAAAAAAATACCATTTAAGCCAAAAATGATGCGCAAGAATTATGAGTTCGATCGGACCACGGCAATATGTGGCCCGGCCGGCGATCTAAAAATTTCGATTTTTGCACTTGCGGTTCTGGATTCCCTTATTTGGCGCATTTTTCGAATTTGCTTTTTGCTTTATTTGTTTTTCTCTCCTTGAAACAATCAAAAATGAAGATCTACCAAGTGGTGTTTCAAGAATAGTACTATGGGTGGGAAATCGATTTGATAGGAGGTCATGTTAGGGCACAAAATGGGTGTGTTGAAAATGTTTAATGAGGCATATTTATGTAGGGTCAGTTCTTGTTTGAAATCGCGTAAAAATCAAATTGAAAGCATCAAAAAGTCTCTAGATCTGCTCATGAACTCACATGCAAAGAGTGGAAAGACCAAGATGGCGGTCGAGTTAGAGAATCAATTCCCTGCACACTTGCACCATTTGAGTGGCAAAGATGGCCGCCGAGGCATACTGCAAACTAGATGTTTGCCTGGAGTTTTCTTTTCAGAATTCTGGCAAATCGACATAAATCGGGATGATTCACCATATTAATTTTAAACCATACCAAGTGTGCAGAATCGTTTTTTTTCTCCACTGATTCGAGTGAATTGAACGAATTTTCAGAGTGGTCACGTCCACCTACATGACATCAGCGTACACTTTCAAGTCTCATCTTACCGTAAACTATGAGTTCCGTGGCGTAGCCACGAATCTATCCGGGGGGGGGATGTCCGGTCAAATTCCTCTGAAAACGTAAAAAATACCTTTTTCAGGACAAAATTGAGTCCCCCAGGACCTTCTCCCCTGCTACGCCATTGTATAAGTAACTCGAAAGTTTGAATAAGAACGAACTCAAATTGCCGTGAAAGTACGAGGATTTAGAACCGCAAGTACAAAAATCGAAATTTTTAGATCGCCGGCCGGGCCACATATTGCCGTGGTCCGATCGAACTCATAATTCTTGCGCATCATTTTTGGCTTAAATGGTATTTTTTTAGTCCTACCACCTCACCGAATTCGAGAAAAAAAGGTTTGTAACATCTCCTTGCGTAAAGCTATCGGGATATCGGGAAGAGCATTCATTCTTGGTGACGTTCGGCGGGGTCGAAACGCGCTCTCAGGCTGATTTCAGCCTCTGTATGGAATTTATTTTGAAGCACTACGACTTTTTTGCATGAGCTTTTACGATTTTTAACATAATTTATGTTTTAAAAACGATTTATGTACATATTCTATCGCAGTTTTACCAAATTTCATAAATACATGATATTCCCCTATAGTTTTGGGTATATAGGGGGCCTCTAATTGTAAATTTAGCGTATTTTCGTCAAAACGTCGACTTTTTAAAACTTTCGGGCACCCAACTCGTGTGAAATTGTATGAGATCTCATATAAAATAAGTTTCGGAACAATATCTGCGGTTGTCTTGACGCAGTGTTGCCAAACTTTAAAAAAACACGATATTCCCTCAGTTTCGGGTATTTAGGGGGGCTAATTGTATATTGAGCGTATTTTCGTCAAAATGTCGACTTTTTAAAACTTTTGGGCACCTACCTGGTGTGAAATTGTACGAGCTTTCATTTAAAATAAGTTTCGGAACGGTATCTGCAGTCGTTTTTGAGCAGTGTTGCCAAACGTGCCGAAAAATGTGGTTTTTTGCGATTTTTCCGATTTTTGGGGGGCTGGAGGGAACCCTAAATATCAATATTTTTCAAAAAACGAAAGATCTTCGTGAATCATTCGGCTGAAATAAAAATTTGGCGAGTGTGCCCAATCAAATTTCGAAAATTCGTGTTTTTCGGCCCACCTTAGTGTATAATGTGTATATGACCCCACGTCCAATAAGCTTAAAAAAATAAAATCTTAGATGAAGTTTGCTTGAATTTTCGAGCCAACCTATTTCAAAAAATTATTGTCGTTAATAAAGGGCTGTTTGAAAAAGGCATACTTTTCCCGTGCTAAGTTTCTCTTCCACTCTTCCATAGATTTTTGATTTACTGAAACGCAATGTCTTATACTCTTACATGTCAGTTCAACGAAAGGTTATTGTAGGTGTGCGATCTCGGTCATGCGTATTTGTTCGCTTATCCCGAACTTCTCATTTTATTGTGAATGCATCAGGTTTCTCACTATCGCGCTGTCTCTTTCTCTCCTTTCCTTCTTTTCTCTGTACAGTTCTAAATCGTGTAATCCACATGCGCTAATATGACGCATTCTAATGCGCCATTCTAGGGTTTCGGCGTCTCCATGAGCGTCAAAAAAAATTGGCGGCTTTGGATCGGGCCCTCTTGAGAACGACTACCCCTAAAATGTTTAAGTTTCATGTAAGGGGGTGGCAGCGGGGGTTATGCTATTTATGCCCTTCCAAATGATGACTCCTGTTTTCTAAACCTTTAGTGTACATGAGAAAATACCACTGTAGTGTAGTATTTCAGGAATAATAGAGTAAGTTTTTAGATTTCGTTCTTCGGAGCAAGATTAGATGGGCGAATAGCAAACGGAGTTAGGGAGTGGATGATATCGAGTCAAAGTCTAGCTTGAATAAACAAAAATCACGCGAAACGGAATCATGCTTGGCCGCGAAGCGGCCACCGGCCACTAGTTTACATTATATTTTTAAATTGTTTCTGATGAAAAGGAGTTGCACTACACGATGACGGTTAAAAGTTCCTTTTGTGCTCCTTCAAGAAAAGAAAAAAAAAAAAAAAAAAAAAAATCGATCACTTATTTTGGTGCATGGTTAAAGTCATTCATAAACATCGTAACAGATTCTACAGCTCTACACAGAACATGATTTCTGTCAGGAGATGTGATTAGGGAGGGGAAGGGGGAGAGAAATATTGAAATCTTGAGTCAGTTCCCCCCAGCCCCCCCCCCAACGAAATCATGCGCACGCTTATTTTTTGTATAGGAGTTCAGAATGCCATATGGAATGAACCAGCACTCTCTGATTACGAATGATCGAGTCACGTGGCAAAGCCATGATAGGTGAAATCGAGTTTATTGTGTCCTTAAAAGGCATCGTCTATTTATTCTTCGATTCTCATAGATCCATCCTTCATTCTTCTACGGCTGCCGTTCTGCGCCCTGCGGATGTTGAGAGGAGTTTTTTTCAATTCACCGATGAATCTTACACCGGTTGACAAAAAGATTACACAGTTCAGTTCAGCAGAGTGACGATAAGTAAGAAAGCAGTCTGATGAGTAATATTTTTTCAATCGATGGAATCATCAGTAAATATCAAAATTCCATCAAATGTTAAAATCACCGATTGATTCCATCGGTAGCCAATAAGATTACAAGTTAGAGAATTTCCGTATGTTATGATGAGTCACTCAACTGACCTAAACTGTGTAATCTTTACGTCATCCAGTAGAATCATCGGTGCATTAAAAAATTCCTTTTGAGATCCGCAAAGCGGCAGCCCTGCAGTCATCTTCCGCGCAGTGGCGTAGCGTGCAATTTGGCAAGGTTGCATTGTGTCCATTTAAACCCATGTGAAAAATCGAACTATCGGGTGTTCGGCGAACACCTTCGCATTCGACCTTTAACATGGGTTTAAATGGACACAATGCAACGATGTCAAATTGCACGCTACGCCATTGCTTCCGCGAATACTTTAATATAGTTTGAAATAGGAGTATCTAAATATATACTGATCTTAGGTGGCTAGTAAAAAAAAAAAAAAAAATAGATAAACGTGCAGCTCCCATTTGATTTACAGGCAAAAGCAGTGGCATGCGAGTGGAACCAATATTTAAATGGAGCCTGCTGCTGGCCTGGCGCTTGACGCAAGAAACTGATAAAAGTTCGTACGTTCGGCTAGCGAAGATTAAAGTCGCGAAGTGCGCCTTCAATTTCTAGGGTTGGCAAATTCAGTACCTCCGAGTAGGAATAGTTAACTATTCATTGCTCGATTTCGCCTGTGATGTTTAGCTCAATGTTCAAGGTGCCACGTGTAATGTTCAAGTCCAGGTTGAAAGAATCTATGGTGTGCTTATTTGAAAGGTTGCTGAAGCAATTCTGCCATATTTGGCGAAAAAATATACTCTTCACATTAAACTGAATGGGAAATTTGTATTTTCTCTACGTGAAGTCTGATAGAGGCTTCTGAAGTGTTTCTTCAAAATGGACTGCTTCATAAGACCGCACCGTGCCATACGCAAAAGCTAGCCTCAACAGAAACACCCAGAGGTTTCTTCAAACTTGGGATCAAAATCCAATGAATTAAAGGATCAAAAGAGGCTCCACCCATTTCATACTCCAAAAAACTGAAAATATTTTGAATTCACGCTTTTGAAAATTTAACGTTTTATTACTTTTTTTCTGAAGCGTTTATTTGAGCCACGATAGAAACATTCAACCTTGCCAAAAAGAAATAACTGTTTTTCGCCATGCCCATTTTTGATCCTGCTTTCGTGCCTTCATTGGTCCAATAAGGTATTTGCAAGGATCTAAAATTTGGTGTTTTTTCATTGATAGATGAAAATACTTGATGAGCTGAGAACAAATGTGCTTTTTTTCCCTCTAATTGTAAGTGTCCTGGTTTCAGAAATACACTCATGTAAAAAGAAGCGAGTATGTTGTGGGGTCATGACGGGGAATTCCCACTTAAAACAATGCATTTTCGGCCAAAATCGCATCTTCGGAATTAATCCTGGTTCTTAGAAACAAAAGGCATCCTGGTTACGTATTAACTCACCGAATACATTTATTTCCTTACTAAAACACGCCAAAATTCAGATCCTGCTTGCAACTGCCCCATTTTGATTATTTTCTGAAACGAAAAATTTTCATGTCCGGAAAAGCCGACTTTACAACCTAGCGTGCGCCACCTCACTAAAACTATCCACTGAAACGATAATACAACCCAATGTGCGGATTTCTTAGCTCATTGCCTATTCATCTGCGCAATCCTTTCGTCTACACTTTGCAGGATTCATCTCCTCAGCACGGGATTTCCCTACCCCTCTTTCCTCCCCGCCGACGCGTCTCCTGTTTTTTCATCGTCTTCTTGAGTTCTTGCCCTTTTTTTATTCTTGTTCCTCCGACGCAACATTTCCATAAATCCGACCCTCCCCCCCCCTTTCGATCCCTCAACCCCCACCTTACATAACTCACGCCCCCGCCTTGTTCCTTTTTATCTACTTACTTGAATTTTCCGTCCCGATGCACGAGAAAAGGAAAGGACTTGAGCTCGAGCGAGTGAAATTCCGGCATCTTGTTTTTGAAGAAAAGCTTGGCTCAAGGCGAATTTGCTTTTCGCAGAACTCATATTTGCAACCACAGAATTTTTTATACATTCATGGAAACTACATGCGCAAGGAATTTGAAAATCTCTCGATTGGAAGTTTGCAGGAAGTTAAAAAAAAAAAAAAAAAAAAAAAAAAAAAAAAAAAAAAAAATCTTCGAGAGTTAAATTTGAATTTCAAAAGCTGTAAACAATTTTAACTCGGGTAGAAAGAATCATCATGGGAGTAAAAAAACTCCCGTCGAAGCGTTTATCCGCCTGACAGTGTCAACATACAAGAGGTTGAGAGAAAGTTATTTGGTTGAATTGCAGTTGATCCATTTGATGCAGAATCAGGGTATGACTCCACTTTTGGTGAACCAATTTTTATCGTTTTTCTCGTAAAACTATACATTTTTTGCGAACCAATTACAATCGTGCTTCTTCCATTTGGACCTACACGAAAGTATCGATTTTTTTGGGGGTTCAATGGAGCTCTTGCGAAGTTTTTCTGGTGATGGCAAATGGACTCTCAATTTTGATGTGTAAAATGCTGCGGCATTAACGATGAGATCATTAAACAAAGTTCAGATGGACTACCAGGGAGTAGGTATAATTACGTGCGTTTCACACCTCAAAACAACACCTCGAAACAAAAGAATGTAACCTCCGAATTGGAATAAGATAATTACGCATTTAACTTTTCAACAGCGAATTTAAAGGTTGACTTTAACACATTTTGTCATGAGGAACACAGTGATACAAACAATTGAGTTAATACCTTTTATAAGTGAGAAATCAAACGAACACAAACATTATTGCGATTTAAAAACTTACATAAATGTACAAAATAGTAAGTGGTTCTGCACCTATTACGGTAGGCAACTTGCAAAGCATTACGAATTGATGATAGCCTAGCTAGCCGAGTTGACCTTTGATACGGTTCAGTTACACTATAAATATTATGAATTACTGTTTCTGATTATGTAAATGTTTTACTACAGTTCAGATACCCTTTAAACCTATGGAAAAGAATCGATTGGTCGGTGGTTCAATGAGCGATTTATTTTCAAAGGTTCGCATAAATAATTCCAGATTATCGTCTTAAGCCCACTTAAATCTATGGAAAGGAATCGATTTGGTCGGTGATTAAATGGTCGATTCATTTTCATAGGTTCAAATTATTGTTCTTCGACAGTCGGCGGTTTTTCGAGCGATCATTTTAGTTAGTCCATTTGAACCTAGGGAATAACTCAGTCGATTGGAGATTCAAATGAATCGCTCAACGATCGATTCTTTCCCACAGGGTTTAATAGAGGGATTTTCGATAATTAATTCGCGATAAATGAGCCTCCGCTCTGGAGGTTTCGATCCACTGTGTGTCAAGCGGCGAGCCTTCCGACCGCGATGCGAAAAGAGAAAAAAGCGGACCAAATATTATGAGCGACTAATTAAGAAAGTTATATTTTCTTAATTGGATGAGTTATCAACTCGACAAGGAGAGAAGTGGTGTGGATGAGCTTTGGCCAAAGTCAACAAAACGGATGGCAGCAAGCGCTGAGCCGCTGAGCAGCCGAAGTAAGCGCAAGCGGAGGTTAAGCCCAGTAAATAGGAAAAAAGGAAGAGGTCGGTGATTAAAGGTCGAGAGATAGGAAATTAGTTCGACAGTCGGCGATTCGAGCGATCATTTAGAGAGAACCTAGGGAGAGAGAGAGTCGAGGAGATTCAAAGAAGAAGATCGAGTAGAGGGTAATAGAGGGATGAAAATAATGCGATAAAGAGCCGCGGAGGTCGAAGTGTGAAGCGGCGAGATCGACCGCGAGCGAAAAGAGAAAAAAGCGGACAAATATTAGAGCGACAATAAGAAAAGTTATATTTTCTTAATTGGAGAGATCAAGACAAGGAGAGAAGTGGGAGGATGAGCTTGGCAAAGAACAAAACGGAGGCAGGAAGCGCTGAGCCGCTGAGCAGCCGAAAGTAAGCGAAGAGGAGGATGAAGCGCGAGAGAGGAGAGAGAGAGAGAGAGAGAGAGAGAGAGAGGAGAGAGGAGAGGGGGAAGAGAGAGAGGAGAGAGAGAGAGAGAGAGAGAGAGAGAGAGCTGAAACAAGAAACAAACCGGAGAAAGGCGGAGGAAAAGAAAAAAAGAAGAGGAAGAAGAAAAAGAATATGCGAGGGAGGATGACGCCGAAGTCTGTTTTTCAATACATTACTCATCGCGCCAAACGAGCCAGAGTCGACTTGATGGAATAGAAGAGAATACAGAAGTCTGATTTGACGGATTTCGGAAAAAATTGGAGAGAGAGGGAGGGGAGAGAGAGAGGGAGGGGAGAGAGAGAGGGAGGGGAGAGAGAGAGGGAGGGGAGAGAGAGAGGGAGAAAAAGGATTGATAGAGAGGGGGAAAGAGGGGGCTCGCTTCAGTTTTTGAAAGTCTCCCTCATTTCTCTATCTGGTTTGGAGTGTGATGAACGAGTGGGCTCGAAAAAAATTGCACAATTGTTCTCTTGCATAAACATGGAACAAAATGGCTGATGAAATTTACAATGAAAAGAAAAATTGACCAGAAGCGAAAAAATATGTCGACCGGGGAAGTTTTTGTTCCTGATGTTAGTAGAATTCTGGTATTTGAAAAGTTCTTGAAAGTTTGGAAGAAATTCTGGTTCAAGTTTTTATGGAAAAACCAGCATCTTAGAAGTAAAAATACTAGCAACTCCTCTATTGGCATCGTTGTGCCTCTAAGACAATATTATTAGGATTCAGGGATTTTATTTTTCAGCGTACTGTGCTGGGAGTTGATTTTGACCTCAACCCAAAGGTATGTTAATAAGTCCCACAAGACATTTAATTTATACGCAATCAACCGATCCAGGAAATTAGACCTACAACCTTTGGAAAGTTTAGCCAAAAGTCTGGTCGAGTTCAACATACCTCTTGGTCGAAGCCAACGTCAACCAGCACAAGTGTAGTACATTTTGTTAATCAATTTTTTTCGTTATAAACCTTAACACAGAATATTCCGATACATTACTGTCAAAGGGATCAGTAGAATTAAAGAATCTCTGAACATCTCTTTAGGTTCAGAACATTCGTTGGGCTTTGCTGAAAGTTGCTCGGAAAACTATTGGTTTGTCAGAATTTACGGAATGAATCAGCACATTCGTTGGGCTTTGCTGAAAGTTGCTCGGAAAACTATTGGTTTGTCAGAATTTACGGAATGAATCTATTGCAATTAACTTTTGACGTAGCATTGTAGCAACATGGAAGCTAAATTCCTCTTAAAATAGCTTGAAAATAGCGTCAGGTTGATCCAAAAGTTTTCCAACTGACGCACAGACTCAATATGTATGCTTTAAGACAAAATTTCAAGATGGATGTAGCTTAGCTAGTTGTGATGGACACAACCTCAATTAAAATTTGTATGTCATAAAATAGCAGGGGCGCTTTTTCTAATAAACTATCCTTATTCCTGTCCAATTATAGGATTTACTTGCGGAAGATCACACCCGTGCTTATTTTGAGAGACCTCTTCCCGGAAGACTCCTACAACCGCAATATTTAGAGCCATTTAAATACGCTTTTGATAAGAAAATGTCGTAAAACAAGTCCTTACATACAAACGAATTTTGACAAAAGAAAGAGGAAGCTATCAATATGCACTGAAAAAACAAAGTTCATTTAATTGGAACCGACAACGCATAGCCTTTTAAATTGGCTCCGCGAAGCAAAATTCTAGCTCTACCGGAGTAATTTGCGGTTGCACCGAAGCACTACTTCGGTGGAGCAAGAGCAAAAAGAAAGGCTGTCTTTCTACTGAAGTAGTGCTTTGGACGCTTTGGTACAACTGCACTTTCCTCCGGTATAGACAGGAACGTGCCGCGCCTTCATTTTCAAAGATAGACTAAAGCGGTACAGGTGCGTACGAATAGTTAACTACTTTCCATGTGACTTTAGGAATGGTTTATGTTTCATTCCACTCCTTTTTCTGAATCAGGTGAGGCAGTGCCTCTTTTGACTCACCCGTCGAGCCGCCCCTGGTACTTTTGTATCCCGTTCGATGATTATAAAAACTTTGATTTTGATTTTTGTGACACTTATCCACTTTCCTCTTGGACTCTTCAAATGAAGGGAATCATCAGTGTATTAAAAAATTCCATTAAAGATCCGTTAAAACGGCATTCCCGGACCGCGTTGAGGTGTCAAGTCCCCGAGAAGAAAAGGAGTGCCTCTTCTTGGAGCCGATTAGTACTCCGTCTCTATTTGTCTCAATGGTGGCATGGCTGTTTAGCGGAACTGAATTTCAACCGGAACGAGCTATGGGGGGGGGGGAGCGCAGCGCGGCGGTAGACAATGCAAATACAGAGCCAATTGAGAATTAGCGAACGGCAGCGGCGGTGGAGGGGGGAGGAAGTTTAGGGGAGCAGGGCTAGGGGGTAGCGTGGCGTGGCGGGGAGTCATTTGTATTGAGCATTTGAGCCGACTCCAAGGATAACATTGCGGTGGAAATGGGAGCGTTAATAGGCCTGGATGTGATATTGGAGCCCGGTGCTTGCCAAAATACACAAATGCACAAAATAAAAAACTTAACTCGCTCGAATCGCATCATCTAATATTCATCTCATCTCATCTCATCTCATTTCATCGCTTTAACTCCCCCCCCCCCCTACAGTGCTGCCATTCGTGTACATAAAACGACATTTTTTACTTCATCGATGATTCCACTGGTTGAGAAAAGATTACACAGTTGAGTTCAGTTCAGCGACTGTAATGCACGTTAATACTCAGATCTGTAATCGTTTCTCAATCAATGCAATCCCCGCTAAATTATCAAAATATCCGAAAGTTTCTTAATAAGTCATCGACGACTTCACCGAGTTGAGAAAAGATTACAGATGTAAGCATTTTCGTGTATTACAGTCATACACTGAACTCAAACTGTGTATAATCTTTTCTCAACCGGTGAAATCATCGGTGAGTTGTAAAATTCCTTTAAATATACGAGGAGCGGCACCTCTGTTTCTCTGTTATGTGCGCTAGCTTCGCGGGTTATGACATGTCCGCGACCCGCGACTCCATGACTCCTACAGGCGAGGAGGGAGTCAACGAGGCGAAGCCAGAGGTCTCAGAAGAGACGACACGAAAGGGGAGGTGGGAGGGGGAGGGTGAAGGGAGGGAAGATAGGTAGGTGAAGACTGAAGAGGTCATGCATCGAAGCTTCTTAATATCGCGGATCGCCACCGAAATTGTCAAATAGCTGCCGCTTTTTTTTTTTTTTTTTTTTTTTTGCCATCGCGATTTAGCGTTTATATAGCTACAGGGCGATCCAATCCTTACATTTTATACAGTATGTCCCAGAAATTCTCACAGGCAGGCTGATTTTTGAAATCGTTAGATAAGGCTGGTAGACTGATTTAAATGAAGGACTTCTAATGGTCCATATATAGTGTTTATCGAAAAGTAGCGAGCTCTAGGTAATCAAATATCCCTCTGATACATTTTGACAAGCTAGGGCTTAGAACTAAAGGATGCCTTATCAAATAAAGCGAGAGAATACCAGAGATAATATATAATAGAGACCACGCACTATCAATCTTGCCCGCATGTTCGCGCGCGGTGGCAACTTTTTTTTTCGGGGTCTCAACAGAGAACCGCAAACATGGTCCATACGTTGACTGATGAGAAACGTCGTTGAGATTTTTGCCTAGTGAAACCAAAGCACCGAAATTGCATCAGTCAACTTATGAACCATGTTGGATTGAACCATTGGTGCACTCTCATGCTCCCTGTGTTAATTCCTGTTGAGTCCCGAAAAATAAGTCGGCCAACGCGCGTACGGCTAGTGCGTGGTCTCCATGATACATATATTGTTTCTGGGGAATACTTGATTACAGACTACAAAGGTCTAATTTTGATAAACACTTAGAAGAAAGCCCTTCATTTATCCAGTCTAAAAGTCTTATCCACATCCATTATTATTCAATGATTTCGAAAATCAGCCTAAAGGCATAAAATATAAAAGAACCTTATCTTATTTCGATAAACAACAGGTCTCCTCGTAAGACAATAAGAGGCTCGACAACCTCTGCTTGGCCAACAACTTTTAGGCTCTACACGGGCATCGCCATTGGATGCGATTTGCACATTTGTTTACATTCTACCAGACATCGACGACGCGACAGTCCCAAGGTCTTTTTCGGATCAAGGTGGTAACTGTTGATGAAGCTGAGAATTTTAACCATGATGCATCTCAAGAATGGCCCTAATGCCCGAAATTTTTTTTTAAAAGGGTAAATAGATGTCGATCAGCAGAGGCAATGAGAGATTTACACCGATAGAAACTCTACGATACTGCGTAATCTTTGCCTTATTTGACCAACAAACGGCCCTCAGCATGAACATAAATGTGCAAAATTGCATAAAATGACAAAGCTCATCATTTCTCTTGTCTTAACCCTCTACAAATAGGGACTCTAGTTGTATCGAACCCCACAAAACGTTAGTACTAATAACGCTCTAGCGTTGTGACTTGATTGTTCCCCTCCCCCCTCATAACCAAACAAAAAACAAAAAACGAAAACAAGAAAGTAAATTG
>VMOF01000369.1:45170640-45245640 GCA_011764245.1 Trialeurodes vaporariorum | reverse complement strand
TGGGCTCGTGTGCCCTTGAAAGCGTTCCTGGAGTATCGAAAAAGAATGGAATTTTTTTCAAACCTCACGTTTCAAGAAGACTGTCAAACTTTTGCTTTTCCCGAGATGATGAGTATCGTTTGTGGAATAAAAGTGAAACGTGTGACGTGACCATGAAAGAGGTTACCGACAAATATCTGATGGATAACTCTATTCTATCGGACGAGGTTTTTGAGCGCACCCGCAAACTTTACAACAATGATATTTGGAACTCGCAGAACTACCTGATATTTAAGATCAACCATCAGTTATCAAATTGCAATCTCGCTTTTATTTTCAAATTTGTCTGGCGTTTTTTCAGGGGTCGTCGTGTTATCATTTGCTCAGAGAAAATTTGTTACAAGTATGATGCATATACTGAGAAAATGAGTAAACTCAGCTTTAAGACTTCCGAAGATTTTTTTAACTTCTCGTGTAAAAATATAAATAAAAAAGGGTTAATTATTCTTCCTCGGGTGGTCAACTATCTGGATTTCGAATTGGGTTACTCATTGAATGAGGTCTGGCCTTTAATATTCGTTGAAGTAAAAGATTTGATGATGAAAACTTTAAACGGTCAGGCTGGTTTGCCGACATATTTTTCAAACAACATGACGAGGCACTTCGATGCTGAGAGGGGATTACAACTCGGCATTGACTTCCTCTTGGAACAATATGACGTCCGACACTCATATCAAAATATCTCAACTTTTGCTTTCACAGTTGCTTTTGAAACGGAGAGACTGTGTTTTATTGTTCCACGGGCTAAGTTCATGCCACAGTATCTGGTTGTTTTCAAGTGTTTTACACTTACCGTATGGGCATGCATCCTCCTCACTGTTGGAATTTTACTTCTAACTTGGCATACTTATGACCATTTCTTGGTGAATGTTTTGAACAATCTTTTCTCAGAGAGAGAACTACACACAATTGAAATGCAGTCAACGGTTCTCACAATTTTTCGTTACTTCATCACCATGAGCCAACACAACTGCACATACTTTCAAAAACTTTTTTCAGGGAAAATATTAATCATAACATTCACGTTTTCAACCATGGTCATAGTAGCAGTTTTTCAGAGCGGCATGTTCACTTTACTCAGTAAAAGAGTGCGCTATCCTGACATTGATACCATACAAGAAATGAAGGACTCAGATTATCTGATTCAGTCGGCTGATAAAAACTTGGACTCGTTACTGATTTCAAACGATTCTCAATTTTCTTTGTTTAAAGAAAGATTAGTTGACAGTTACCATTTTTACACAGACTTGATGAAAAGCGAAAGTGCTGAATACAGTTCTGTTCCTTTGAATCAAGACAAAATTAACATCCAGGATTACAGAAATATTTCTGATCCTCTGGAACGCAGTCTTGCCAAAGGGTGGAGTGCTATAAGATCAGCCGTGCAAAGTGATGCTGTGCTGACGAGTGCTCAACATAAATCACAACATAGCAAAAATTTCCTCTCCACTGCTCACCAGTTCTTGGATATTGAAAGGGAGGGAGGTCTTCATCACGTTCCAGAATGCATTATGACATATCCTGTCATATTTTATGGCCATAAATTCTTTGAATTCTTTGATCTTTTAAATTTGAAATTGACTCAATACATTGAAGCAGGATTAGTTGGTCGTTTCCTGTGGGCGCAAGAGGCATTTATAATGAATAAACCATTTCAAGAAGAACCTGGCGATATCGTCCGGACATTTACCATTATCGATCTACAGATAGCGTTCATTATTTTCACCATTGGATCGATTATTGCCAGCGCTGTTTTCATTGCTGAACATTATGTTCATCTATTCAAGTGACTTCATATTCTTCATATGAGCTCATGACCTTTGGCCGTGCACTGTTTTCATCCAAAAAATTTGAAGTAATTTAAAATTGAAGTTTGCCGTCCTTTTAGACTGAGACACAGATTTACTTCTGGTTTCCGTCATTAGCTTACTTTTTATTAGAGACCTTTCAAGTGAGGTATCATGAAATGTAATACCTTTATTTCTGAGGGGCGGGCTCTCTACCGCAAATAATCAAACAACCGCCATTTTCAATTAACGCATTGTAGCAATTTTTGGTTTGCGCCAAAATGTGTTCCTCTTTTTAATACCTTTTGATTGATCTACAACTCGCTGTAGCATTTGACATTTTTGAGAGCTACAGGCCCTTAAACTCAAAAAAAAAATGTAGGAGGAGGCCCTAATTGTTTTCTTCAAATTATAAAATGTGATTCATCGTTAGACAGGTGCTATTTTGTAAATTCAGAATCTTTTTCGTTTTTGAAAAAATATATTAGATACCTACAGCCCGAGTTATGGGCCTCTTAAGTATGAGAGGTTTCATTGGCCGCCATTTTGTTTAGGGAGGGGCTTTCAAAAATCTGTAGAAACAAAATGGCTCAGTTTTTTAAGGGGAGGAGGAGGTCCCAAATAAAAAAAAGTTTTTTTTTTTTTTTTTTTTTTTTTTTTTTTTAAATTTTATTCAAAATAGGACGTTTTCAGCTTTAAAATGATAAAATACACTGTACATTTTCGAGAAAAAAAAATCAAATTTTCATGAATTTTTGAAGTGGAAGAGTCCTTATCAGGTCATCTTATTTTTCAAGTCTGATTTTTCTCTTTGGTTTTTTTTTTTTTTTTTTTTTTTTTTTTTTTTGCGATACTGAAAAACCTGGTTTTTTACCTTTTGGTAAAAAACCAGGAACCTTTTTCTCAGGAACTAGTTATCCTATTTTCATGATATTTTTTTTTTTTCCCTTTAAATCCTCAGAAAAAGCCCTATAAATGGAACTAGTATATTCTGTGTAACCCATTTGCTTTCTATGGAAGGCATTCAAAGCTCAAAAAAGCGGGAAAATCAACCAAACCTTCAACTTCAAAAAAAAATACGATGAATTCTTAAAATCCTAGTTCCACTTATAGTCAACACTCATACACAACTTCATGCAAAATTGCAGGCTTGTAGGTCAAATAGTTCCTGAGAAAAGTGCACTAGAAGTGAAGCATATTTAACATTGTTTAACATAGGACCTCCACCTCCTTCTCCCCTTAAGCCCTCTTCCGAACGATGAATTAAAAAATACCACCAGTCATTTGAAATATCCGAGGAATCAGAATTTTGGGAGGGTATTTAGAGGTCTGCACCCCTCCCTTAGGGGTGGTTGGAAGTTTTGACATTTTTTCTGAGGTCACCTAGGGAGCCTTTACTATACCCACATTTTTCAGATATTTTGCTTTAATCGTAAGATAACAGCAGAAGTGTCAAAAAATATTTTTTGTTTTTTGGTTTTTGTTTTTTTTTTTTTTTTTTTAGCACGATGGATTTTTTTACCCTATGAAATACTTGCGCCAACTGAAGGGAAGAATCTTACTATTTTTGCTCACGTGGGGGGGAGGTGTCCAGGGGTAACTGTTGAATGCTCCGATTCCATTGGCTGGTGGAAAGATAATCACGCAAAAGCGAGGACCGAGTCATTCAAATATTGAATTGGATCTAATCAATGAACGAGAGTTGGTCCAGCTGGAATCTCGTTGTATATTTTTATAGTGAGTAGTGACGAGACAATTTGAGAGGAAAGGATAGAGATATACCTTATTTTTTCGGCGGACGCCATCCCTCCCCTCCCCCCTCTTACCCCCCCCCCCTATTTCTCTCGTACTCCCCTCCTTTTCCCGCTCATTCACAATCTCAATTACCTGATGCTATTGTCCTTCATTGGATTGGAAAGAATATTCGTGCAAGGTTCAAAACCGCAGCACGCACACTATCCGTGGAGTTTGCGCACTCTGGACCAAAGCATAGACATTTCTGGACAAGGCAAATTTGAAGCTTTTTGCTTCATAAAATTCTCGTTACATTGACGTTGATTACATTAGAATCGTGAAATTTGACACATTTTCAACATGCAATTATTCAGGGATTTTGATAGCATTTCATACCGTATAGATTTGTTAAATCTTCAGTGTTTTCACAGTTTTACTCAACTGTTACTGTTACTGTTTTCACGCATAACTCAATTAAATGCTTAAAATATCTCATGACAGTGTTTTATTTTGCTTACAATTAGTGGTGAACCAACCAGCCGATCTGAAAGAGACTTTTTTGTAGGGTGGATTTCCCAGGTAGCAAGCAAAAGTAGAGGAGTAAATTTATTTTAAAAAAAAAAATAAAAAAAATAAAAAAATAAAAAAAAAAATGTTTACTTTTACTTTTCCTTTTCCTTTAGATATGAAACAGTACTGCCAGATTTTGAGACGTTGTATTGAGTTACGCCTATCTTTGTAAAAACATCGACTAAATTAGAAACATAAAAATTTGAACTATGCTCAATGTGTAGTTTTAGAAACCTTGTGAGAACAGTTCCATTTGATTGACGTTATACTTAAAAATTGGCTTTGTGAAATTTTGAGTACTTTTTACGTGCAATTTAGAAATTTGGACAGCATTTTTACTAAATTATAATGTTTATCTCATAAATGATTAAAACCACGTTTGACCTATTTTCAACATAAGAGAATTTTTGACGCAAAAAGTCTCTTCAAAATTCTATCTTGGGTTAAAATTTGAGAGCGAACTCGTTCATCTTCCATGTTGCTTTGGCGAAAGTGCAAAAAAGATCTATACTGAACTCCAGTAAGTCATTGTATTGTACTCTTAATTATTTTTCAGTTAACTTTCGTACAACAACGCCTAAAATATTGTACGTCCAACTCCTCTGTGCGGCGAGCCTATTTCGTCTTGTCATCATCACCTATTTTTTCCTTTCATTGGAGGAAAAGAAAACAAGTCAATCGAATTCCATTTATCCAGTTTCGATCTTCGGGGCGAGGAGAGGATAACGAGGGTGTGATATAGGGTACGGGGGATGGAGGATGGGGGATAGAGGAAAGCGAGGAAGGGACAGGACTCGAATTTTTACATTCGGGGGGACTGGGAGAGTTCCACAAGTTTTGCATGACAGGACTTTCAGAAGAGAGGAAGAGGGGGGGGGGCGCTTTCTAAGAGAGAGGGCAGAGCAGTAGCGCCGCGTAAACTGCGATCTATCGATTCTTTTTCCATTTGAATCCACAAAAACAATCGATTATGAGGGGGTGCACGGTGAACCTCCAGAAAATCGATTGTTTTCATGTGTTTAAATGGAGGATGATAGATATATCGCAGCTCACGCGACGCTACTGGGGCCGCGAGTAATTTTTGGCAACGGCGTTCTTCACCATTTTCACGAATGTATAACAAATCGATCCTCCGACTGCCAGCATCCTCAATAATCGATTGTTTTACTTGAGTTTGGATGGAAAATTGCATGATTATTGTCATATCGCAAGCGTCGAATCGCGATTGATTTTTGACACGAGGCTGCGGTTTCTTTATTAGATCATATCCGATACCTCATGAGTCCTCCCCTCCCTTCCAGTGTGGCATCGCTTAGGCTCAATTCAAAAATTAATAGATCTTGCCAGCGGCGCACCGAAGGGGGTGGTTTTAAGGTCCAAACCCCCCCCCCCAAGCATCAAGATTTTGCCCTAAAAAAGGTCATCTTCGGCCAAAATTTATTTCAACCCCCCCCCCCCCCCCCCTATGGCCTCCATGGAAAATGGAAAATTTGAGGTGAAACCCCCACCAAACTAAAGTTCTCGGTGCGCCACTGGATCTTGCTAGATAAGTCACATCTCTTTTCTTCCAAAACTGTCCATTAATCTTATATCCACGACAAAAAAACCTATAATTTGTCCTCTTAATGGGTCAAGAATTTTGATTCTTCGAGATGCACCATCACAATCGGGGAGACCCCCCCCCCGCCCAATCGGGGAGACCCCCCCCGCCCCCCATAATAACACGCAGTCACAGGTGAGTCAGTCCATCATAATTATCATCGCAGAGAAATGCACGGAAAGACAGGGAGAAAGAGAGAGGGATATGGTAGAGCAGTTTGTCGAACACAAACACTGCACTCCACACTCCCACGACGGGGGTGGGGTCATTGGGGTGGGAAGAAGGGGGGGGGGGGTACCCGGGGATCCCGCGTGGCGACGCGACGGCGCACACGCGTCTTATAGAAGACGTGTTTATTAATAGAGTCTTGTGTTGCGTGCCACTGCGCTCACTCCCGCCCGGCTCTGTCCACCACGTCGCACGCTTGTCAAGAACATAGATTATCCAGGAAATCTTTTAAAGCACAAAAAAAAAGAAATCAAAATTATAGACACGAGAGATCAAAAGTTAAGTACAACATGGGTACATGCATCAACGAGCTAAATATGACAACAGAAAAGCGACGCTATATGTATGAAGTCATATCCCAAAGTTAGGTAAGCGTGGGTGATGGAAGGTTTGTTTGCCTCTTATTTTTTAACCTCAAATCAAAAATTGTAATTTGTGATTAATTCAATTGAAACTTTTGTTTCTGATTATTTTGCGTCGGTTTCCTTACCACGTAAATCCTTCCAAAAGAAAAAGTAGGTACTATCCATTTGCCCATTTCTGTGTTCACTGAACACTGTTCAGATACTATAATATAGCCAAGCAAAACACTCACCTCAGATGCAAACCAACTTTTAAACGGATATCTGTAATAAAACTTTTAATTTAAGGCTAAAAAATAAGGAGCAAACAAGTCGAGCCTGCTGTGTACAATTTCCATAAGAGATATCCATTATGGCTGCCTATTGGTTCGTCAAAGATACGTTCCAAAAGCCTGCTCTATGTTGATGTCAGTCACTAGCGGATCCAAATTTTTGTCCTTCTCTCTCTTCTCCCATTAGAATGCATGTTTTAGTAAAGGATAGAAGAAGGGGCGAAAATTACGTGACTGCCCCTAATCTGTCCTTTTCTATCATACGCGTTCTAATGGGAGAGGAGAGAGGAGGATAGATTCCTGGAGCCGCCAGTGATATCAGTAGCTACAATGCTACAATGGGTCGGTTCCAGGACTTTTTGTCCATCGACTTTACGTCCACTGGTTTTATGTCCACCGCTTCTTTACGTCCACAAAATTGTCCGTCCACCCAACTAAACGTCCACAAAAACAAACGTCCATCATCGTAATAGTTTGTTAGCGTAATAGCGCTAGTGTAGCGCGGGCTGTTTGAAATTGAAGTGATTTCCTGAGTTAATGAGTGGATTTTGAACGTTTTTAATGTGCTCATCATTATTTTCGCCGAATTTTACTTCAGAATCGAGGTTCTGTATTGTTGTGGCAAAAGTATGCAACAAACCCATTATGGCAAAATAACGGAGATTTTTAGGGTCCCATGTGTTATTTTGCATAGTCCAGTACCCGTAAAAGAATGTTATCCACCATGCGATAGGCTAGTGTGGGGTATCCAGCATGGCCTGTTCCTAATAGGTATAATAAGTGTACATGCGCGGGTGGACAACTAAATTTTTTTAAACGAGGTTGGAGTGTTCCACAAGTTCCACGAAAAAAAGAAAATTCGTCCGCCACCACCAGTGTGCGCCGCTCTCAGCTACTGCCACCGCCGACAAATGATTTGACTCCTAGTTGATAAATCTGTTGGAATGGTGACTGGTGACTGTGGGCAACACCGAGGAAAGGGGGGGATGCATTTGTCGAGTGAGGGGTACAAGGGGTGAGAACAACGATGAACGATGATAAGCTGAGAGCGATGAATGATTGATGATCTGTAATGGGCTCTCTATTTCTCTCTCGACTCTCTCACTCTCTCTTTCTCTCACCTTCTATCGTATATCAGTCTATATATCTCCCTTTCGCTCTCTCTCTCTTTCTATCCTATGGACATTCCGTCTCTTTCATGAGCGCACTCGCACCGTTTTCATCGCTTTTCTGCATCACTAACACCCACACCACACCAAACACTCAAACTTGCGCACGCGCATAAGTACCTTCAATGCTCTCTAGCAGCATTGCCAGCTCTTATATTACGAGAAAAGCAGAAGCGGGCTCTGGAATTTCTCTCTCTCTCTCTCTCTCTCTCTCTCTCTCTCTCTCTCTCTCTCTCTCTCTCTCTCTCTCTCTCTCTCTCTCTCTCTCTTTCTCTTTCTCATCTCACTCTCATTCTCACACTCTCCTTCTCTTTTCACCCATGTGTTAGGAAAAAGAGGGGGGGGGGCATCAAAATACATTCACCACTATTTGATCTATCTTTTCTTTCAACGGTACAGGATAACTAGTGTGTCAAACCAAAATTATGATACGGCGAGGCTGACCAACAACTGATTGTGTAATGTATAAGCCGGACGCATGCATGAAGGCTGGTGAATAGGGCTGTTGCTCACTTTTGCTCCAATCGATTTAAAAGTCGACTCTGATGTAAAAACCTCAAAAATAACCATGTCACCGCAAAAAAATCACGGAATCCACTCCTAAACTCAAACACTTTTACTTGCACGAGCGTCATGGTTGCATAGGGCAGTATTAATGGACGAGTTCCATCTAATAATATTAAAAAAAATTACAAACTAAATGGCCAAAAAACATCATAGACAAAATACGGATTAAAATGCTAGAGCTGTGTTAGAAATGATTCACATTCTTAAAAACAGAGACTCCATATGCAACTACCGGGCAGACGTTGGAAAGTTGAGTGTTATGCATACCTCCAGTTTTTCCAAACATTAACTACTAATTGAGGCTCTGTTGCGTTTTTGTTGGTCTGTTTTGTTTTGTTTATGTAACCGATGTCGCGGTATTTTGTTAATCAGTCCCTCTTCCATCTTTGTGGAGTGTGCTCCTCGTTCTGAGTATTTGTTTTTTTGTATTTTATTTTTCCGATTGATAATGGTGCTGTGAGTGCACCGAAACGTCTCGGAAGTTCTTATTTATTGTTGGCCTAGTTCCCATTTTAATCCGTATTTTGTCTAATAATATTGTAACTCCGTCAAAAAATGACCCATAAGAGACGACTTCCCTTTGACACCGGTGTCACCAGGTGTCACAGTAATATTAATCGGATATGGATCACAACTCTGGAGTTTAATTATTCTGAGAATCTTCCTTGTCAGTACAAAGAGAGTGACGAAATTAAGAAAGGAATCTTCTATTATTACTACCCTACGCCACCATTACGCTCGCGCAAATAAAAGCGCTTATTGAGTCAGTGGTATTGAGGAGTGAATTTCGGAAGTGTTTAGAGCTGCCTTCGTTATTTTTACTTTTTTTAAGGTGTTTACACCAGAATTGACTATTAAAGCACTTATGGCAATAGTGTGCAACAGCCCCATTATTAAACTGAGTCAACCTTTGTTGGGGTTGCAAATTGCATCAGTCAACGTATGGACCGTGTTGGATGGTGCTCCTTCATTCTCCCTATGTTAATTTCTGTTGAGCCCCGAAAAAAAAGTCAGCCACCGCGCACAAGGCTAATGTGTGGTCTCTATTATATATTGTCTCTGGTCTTCTCCTATTTTCAGTCTGAATTTCCCCAATGTTGGCGATACTTTCCCCAAAGTTGGAAATATTGCCTGCACAAATGCGATAGGACATAAACTTTAAGAAATAGCTAGTGTCACCCATTTTCTTCTTACGTGTATGAATGCTGCGGTAGTGGTAAAAGTAGTTTGTCACAGCGGATGAAAAAACAGTCGCATTGTGCGCCTTCAAGTTCCAAGACAGGCAAAATGTTTACTACCCAGGATGTACTAGGTCAAGACTGGCCGTAGAGTTGCTGACTTCAAAGCAAGGAAGCGACGAAAAAACAAAACAAAAAAACATTCATACGATCGATCAAACCGAGAGCAATATATGAAGTTACGCATATCGCGAAGTTCGCCTTCAATTTTTAGGGTATGCAAAACCCACACCGGACTGTAGGAATAGTTAACTACTCATTGTTTAGCGGAACCACAGCCGTTGGACCGTTGCGTTACCGTTGATTATAATAGACAGGTAAGTATCGAAAATCAGAAAGTTATTGAGAAAAGCCTTTAACAAAAGTAATGAATTTTTTCAAAAGGGAACTCCGAATTCACCGATAATCGTTGGAATTTTTCCTATGCTTATACCTCATACTACATGATGAAATTGAATGAAATAATTGAATTTGTTGACATTTTTTTTACATAATGGGGCAGTTATACAAGGGTCTGAAATGCTGTGTTTTTTATAAAGAAAATTAAAGTTCTCGATGAGCTGAGAACAAAGATGCCTTTGGTTTCTAATTAAAACCCATTATTCCGGAGATGAGATTTTGGCCCAAAATACATTGTTTAAAATGGGAATTCCGCGCAGTGACGTTACTACGCACACGATTTTTTTATGACTTTACCCGCGTGTATCGCTCCAAAATCGGGATACTAAGGAAAAAATCAAAGGCACCATTGTTCTCAGCTCATCAAGTATACTATAATTTAATTCATAAAGAAACACAAAATGTCAGCCCCTTGCAACGGCCCCATTGACAGAGAGTCTAATTCAGTTCAGTTTCAAAATGAAAGTATATTAAAGGTGATTTCAACGTGCTTATTTTTGGCCGTCGAATTGCAAAGTTCTACCCACTGTGCTTCGCTCTCCTTCAGATCGCAAGGAGCGGAAGGCATTTTTAAAATTTGAAAGATTACCATAAAATTCACATCAAACCTAGGAAAAAAAAAGAATAAAAAGAAAATCGTTACAATAAATCAATCATCGGATTAGTCGTGTATATATCTGCTACGAAGATCAGTTTAATCTACGCGTACTTGGCAACGCCGCAGTCACGACTCTGCTCGAACCCAAAGAAGACAAGTCAACCCCCTTCTCTGATGCCGTTCACGCAAACTTGTTGGAGGAGCCAAAGGGACACGTGTTAAGCTTAATTTACGCTTTGAGTAATTATGACTTGGACCATCAGAGTATTCAAATACTCGCATATTGGACAACCCGTAGCCCTTCCTAATACTGCGTCTCAGAGCTGCCGTTTTGCGTATAATTAGTCGCATTTTTCAATTCACCGATGATTCCACCGGTTGACAAAAGATTACACAGTTCAGTTCAATGTATGACTGCAATGCACAAAAGTACTCAGATCTGTAATCTTCTCTCAATAATCGGTGGAAACTCCGATAATTAATTAAAATATCCGCAAGTTTTTTTAACGTCATCGATGATTCCACCGGTTGAGAAAAGATTACAGATGCGAGTATTTTCGTGCATTACAGTCATATACTGAACTGAATTGTGTAATCTTTTCTCAACCGGTGGGATCATCGGTGAATTGAAAAATACGATTAATTATACGCAAAACGGCAGCTCTGCTGCGTCTAGACAACCGGACCCCAGAATAGAAAAAACGGCCGGTCCAGTACGGGTTTTGTTCCTCAGGTCAACCCTCAATAATACATCTTCAATCATCTTGCCTTCCAAACGTCATGTAAACTGGCCACAACCCTTACAAAAGGCTCACTCCAGAATCCAGACGGATGGTCGCCGTAAATATAGTAAAAGGGCAAATTCGTCGTAAAAATTATGTTCTCTGACACTTATTGATGTAAGTACTAATTAAGGGCACCGCGTCAAGGGAATTCCTGACTCTTCTCTTTGTCTAGACATATTTTCAGGGAATTTATTTTTTTGTACTTTGACCCCCCCCCCCTTCCCACGTTTTTTCGACCTATTCTTTACCCGTCAAGCAGGGGTTTGTTTCTAAATAGGCCGAGTAGACCACGCGGCCAAAAGCGGCATTTAAGGGGTGGTTTTTGAACACGGTTTATTTCTTTCTTTATTAAAGTTGTGCATATTGTCGGTCATAATAAATTCTACCACGCGTATACTGAGGTTGAAGTCGAATTTTTCTTCGCGGTATAATCTAAGATATCGAATTGTTCTTTACGCAGTGGCGGCGCGTGCAATCTGGCAACAACGTCTTCTCTCCATTTAAACCTATGTAAAACAATCGATCTTCAGGAGGTGCAATTGCACCCCCAAGATATCGATACTTTTGCATAGGATTAAATGGAAAATTTGCATGGTTGCCAAATTGCACGAGCCGCTACTGTCTTTACGGTATAAACTAAGAATTCGATTCCAGCCATACCCGGCAAATAAAAATGGGCGTTCAATGTCCTCCAGGACGTCCGGAGGACATTCGAAGACAATTTTGAAGGAGTTTTTGAGTCTTGCGTGTGGTTGCAATCAACCCATTTGAGGGTAGGTGGTGGGTATATGAAGACTTTACAAACTAGGGAATGAGGGATTGCGTCGCGTCAAGTCAAATCCAGAGATCGAATGTTGCCAAATTTCACTAAAAACAACGCACGGCTCTCATTGATTTAAATGAAAAAACAGCGAAATGTTAGGTCGAATCTGGCACCATTGGCTGGAGAATGTGAGGGTGGTATCGCGAGGGGAACGAATAAGGATTTCTACCAAAAAAAGTGAAAATACGAGACAAGGACTTTCACTTCGCACCTCTCCAGCTCAGCAAGCTTTCTCTCTCTCTCTCTCTCTCTCTCTCTCTCTCTCTCTCTCTCTCTCTCTCCCTCTCTCTCTCTCTTTCTCTCCCTCTCTGTCTCCTTTTGCCTCTCTCTCTTCCTCTCTTTCAGCCTCTGATGGCAGGATCCAAGACAACCCAACGCGTCCATCGATGACAGTTTTGCTTGTTGATTGTTGAGGATCGCGGTGACTGATGAGAGATGGACTGATGATACGGACCGGGTTGCGGGATAAGAGGAAGAGGAGAAGGGGGAGAAGGGGGTGAAGAATTGACGAGGGGAGGGCCGAAGGGACTGAGATGGGGGGATGGGGGGGGGGGTGAAGTGCGATGAGATGAAGACGAACAACAGTGTGCATGTCTTTTGTCTTGTCTAGAAGTCTTTGGTTTCTAGTTAGGATGCCGCGTCACTAATAACACGAAACCCCCCTCGTTCACAAGTCTAACACATACATATTAAGAGTCTAGCGAGAGGGAGAGCGATATAAGTCACAAAAACCCATGTTCAGTTTTAAACTGAAGTAAATAAGGGGAAATGGGCTTTGAAAGGGGTCAGGAAGAGAATTTTGGACAGAATTCCAATTTTAGGTTAGTAAGAATTTAATTTGAGAAGTCCTCTGGTTCCATTTCGTTCCAATTTATATTCGTCGTTATTTATTTCATCCCCAATTTTACAGTAATTTCAGTGGCATAGAATTATGAGCAGTGGCGAAGCGTGCTATTTGGCAACGTTCCTTTCCCCCCATTTAAACACATTAGAAAGGTCGAAATGCCTGGTCATCGCCGATGACAGGAGCGTTCGACTTTTTTGGTGAATTTAAGTGGAGAAAATACATTATGACCAATTTTCAGGCTTCGCCACTGATTATGAGGGTGAAACAAGTAAACCAATGAATAAAAAAATGTTCACGTATTTTTTGAAGGGTGGATTTCGGAAAACTGGGCTTGGCGGTTCTCAGGGACGAATAGAAGGAATTGAATGAACTCCTTTTAGTTTGAAATCTGGTACTTTTCTACACATTTTATTAAGAGCGTTTTTAAAAATGTTGATTTGACTAGCAACTATATGACATCTAAGGTACAATTTATAGGCAATTTTGGCGGGGGGCAAAAATCAGAAAAATTTTAGAGACAACAATAAACAACGTTCCGGATTGACTAGACATGGATTTGCTGGCTGCAGCGTTCCCCGGAAAGTTCCGAACCTCAAATTTTCACCCGAACTGAATAGTAAAATATGCTAATTGAATCAGGCTGGCCGCTGCAAACCTTCGAAAAGAATTAATGGTTTTATGTTGTTTTTGGTTTTGTTTAGTTTTTCTTTTTGGTTTTTGTTTTGTTTGTTGCGAATATTGGTGGTATCAAAGTCATCAAATTCATCTGAACCCCATTTTTTGGAAGATGAGCCCGATGATTTTGATACCATCGATGATTGGAAAACAAAGGAAAGTAATTTGCATTTTTGCGTTTAAAAGGGTTACCACAATCCACTGTAGATTCGCAAGAATACATCTTTAACTAATCATGTTTGCAAACATTTGAACATGTTCATCGACCGGAACTCGAGAGGATTAGTGGTCATCCGGAGCTCAACTCCATCGAAAACCGCAAAATTTCATCAAATCAAAAAGGAAAGTCACCAGGATACGATTTGATCTCACCTTGGCAGTCGCGAGGTCAAGAATGGCCCCTCTCAAATTCCATTTCGTATACCACACAATAACAGTGACTACATTGTAATCAAGTTACTATAGTCACTGGCCAAAAAGGGAGACAAGATCTCAACTCTCTCTCTCTCTCTCTCTCTCTCTCTCTCTCTCTCTCTCTCTCTCTCTCTCTCTCTCTCTCTCTCTCTCTCTCTCTCTCTCTCTCTCTCTCTCTCTCTCTCTCTCTCTCTCTCTCTCTCTCTCTCTCTCTCTCTCTCTCTCTCTCTCTCTCTCTCTCTCTCTCTCTCACTCTCACTCTCTCTCTCTCTGAAACAATAAACGCGTAAAAAGAGCATCTTCCCGGCTCCTCTCTCAGTTGTGGTCTCATAATTCGTCCATCCCGACGCTCAATTTCCGGCTACTCCGGTAGCCTTTCCGGTATGGTGAGCTCCAAGGCTTTGAGGCGGTCCACGCCTTGTCAACCCGCCTGCCCCGCTCCGCCTGTGCTCCTTCCCCCCACCCACCCTGTATCGAAAGGGATTATCCGGATAACCATTCTGATCCCTTTTCTTGCCCTGTACCCTTTTTTTTTGGGGTAGACTGTCAGTCAGTATGTCGCACGTCGTGTGTCCTGATCTGACACGGCAAGAGAATATTACCTACCGGAGAGGATCCGTAGCCCGCACACTGGATCGGAACAAAGGATATTCTTGAATTTGTCGAACGTCTGTTTTTTCCATTTGAAATAACGCAAAAATATCGATTTCTTGAGGGCTAAATTGCGATCTCTGAAGATCGATTTTATTCAATTGGTTTAAGTGAAGGGAAACATAAATATTTTCGTGAATTTGAAACAAGGTAAAAGTATCGAATTATAGGGGGCTCAATTCCACCCCCTGAAGATCGATTTTGTACCATAGTGATAAATGGAGAAGCCATGGATCTATCGTACTTCACGAGCCGCAAACAATCGATTATCGTTTTTCTTCTATTTGAAACAAAGCAAAAGTATCGATTTTTTGCGAGGGCTCAATTGCACCCCCTGAAGATCGATTTTGTCCCATACAAATGTCTTTAGTTGAAGGAGACATTTAAATTATTTATCTCACTTCAGGAGCCGACAACGATCAATAAGGCATTGTTTGTCTTCTATTTGAAACAATGCAAATATATCGATTTCTTGAGGGCTCGATTGCATCGGGCATCCCCCTTGCAGAATCGATTCTTTTGCGTAGGTTTAAATGGACATGACATCGATTCGTCGCATTCCAAGAAACGACATTTTGATGCCCCGAGTCAAAAAAGGATTGTATTAGCAAAAGGATGAGCACATTTGAAAAGCTAATAAGCTGACAAATGAGTTTCTTCTTATAGATAAAAAATAAAAGAAGTACGAACTTACTTTCAAGGGTGAATTGATGACGATATTGTTATTCGTTTAGTTCGAGTGCGAAATTAATTATTTCTCTGTCCAGAAAAATTTATGTTTTGGTCCAGCGTGCGGCAGTCCGCGCAAAAAAAACCGCTATCACACAAACACACACACACACACACACAAACGCACACAGTCACACACGGCGACCGTACACGCCAACAGCTAACATTTCCTACTCAGCTTCTTTGATTCTCTCTCGTCAGTTTGTTTTAGTTTGGCTCTCATCTTTTCGGGGATCTGTCAATTTGTTTTCCTTTCCCTCCCCATTCAGTATTCATTTTCTCGATCCTCTAATTCGATCCTTTTCTTGACCGAGCAGTATAATATGTATCTATCTGAGGGCTTCATCCGCTCATCAAAGGATATAGCCTCGTCTCTTTTTCAGCTATTGATTACTTTCTTCCGTTTTCGTCGGGAGTGTCATGCTGTACAGAGGCGGTCCGTGAACCATTGGTTATCATTTTCTTCCAATTTGAACCTATACGCAAAAATATTGATTAAATGAAAGTTCGTGATGAGGCAGTTGCAAGGGTCTAAAATTGCAACTTGATCAGTTGAGAACAACGGTTCCTTTGATTTTTTCCTGAGAGTCCCAGTTTTGCAGACACGCACGTGTAAAGTTGTAAACAATTGTGGGCGTAGTGACGTCACTACGCGGAATGGATCTCTTGCAAACTTTTGCTGTGAGTGAGCATATAAATAGTCAAATCTAATGTAAAAACCTGCGAAAATCAGGGAAAGCACACTCATAAAGTCTAAAATTCAGTACCTAACAAACTCACTAAACTGCTATAACGAGAAGATCGTAATGGTGATTCAACGCAGATTCCTGTCCTGTCCTGGGAGATTCCTGTCTAGTTTGTCACTTTCTCTACGCAAACACAGAGATATGTCTTAATTTAGATAGGAATCTCCCATGATACCTGCGTCTCTACGCCATTAAACCCGATTCTGAGAGTGAATTTCGTGATTTTCTATTTTAGTGTAGTCATCGTAATTTTGACAGGTTTTCATGCAAGAATTAACTGTTCAATCCCCTGTAGCAAAAGTTTGCGAGAGCCCCATTCCCATTTAAAACAATGTATTTTGGGCCAAAATCTCATCTCCGGAACAATGGGACTTAATTAGAAACCAAAGGCACATTTTGTTCTCAGCACATCAAGGACTTTCATTTTCTCTGTAAAAAGCACACAATTTCAGACCCTTGCAACTTCCCCATTAAAATACGTAAGGACCGATCCTTTTCTGTATGTTTATAAGTATAATATGTCTGACTGAGCTTAAAATTCGACATAATATGTGTAGATCGATTTCGAGGATTCACATTTTTTATTTTTTTTACTTAAAATATAAGGAAGGAAAGACTCACCTTGTTTTTATATTCAGGACATTAAATGGAGATGCAAAAAATGAGATTTTCTCCGAATTTGGTTCGGGTCTGATAGTGAGATCTCGAGAAACCAACTCTCAGGCGTTCAAAGTCCAACTACGAACTTAGAATTCGATATCGACAAAAAAAGGTAATGGTTTTTTAACGGTTTCGCCCCCCCCCCCGTTTACTTTTCTCTTTACGGATAGATTCTTTTTCGTATGTTTAGGTATACAGAGGAGATCCAAAAGGTAATCCACAGCAGTGGCAACTCGTGAATAAGCAATTTTATCGTTTTCCTCCCCTATTTGAACCTATGAGAAAGTATCGCTTATTTAAAGGCTCCTAATTGGATCCCCAGGGAATTGATAAATTTCCCTTATAACCAAGGATGATAGCTTGTGCAGCTTGATAGTGGTAGTTTCAGAAGTGTGGGCGTACCTAGACCGATAATCCTTGGAATTTTTCAACATTATTTCTCATGTAACAAAATGCATTGGATTTGCATTGAGGAATGCTTTAAAATCAAAAGTTTAAAGTCAGGGGCAAGATTTGTTTTGGTTTGAAGGAATGAAAATTGAAATTCGGCAAAGATTATGGTCTAGGTGCACCTACACTTCTGAAACGAGCTCTAGTATTAAGTCGATGTATTCCCGATGTAAAAGTTCAAGGAAAGTGGAGAAAGTCTTTAGAGTTCCGGTAGCGCAGTGAGAAAAATTCTCTGCATCTCTCTCATTTCTTTATTGAAACTTATGACACGGATAAGAATAAAGATAAGATAAGGTTGGATAAGGGTAGCCAAGGGGATGAAGAAACCCCCTCTTTCCATAATTTTCCAATCTCATATACATAGCTCAAAAATGGGGGGGGGGGGAAGAAAAAAAAAAGGAAAAAAAAACTGTTAACACTATTTTGAGTATAGGTATTCCGATTATTATTATTTTTTTTTTTCTTTTTTTTTCGATGTTTAATGTTTATTCTTTTCTTTGCACCAGTTATACTTGAAGCGTTGAGGTTGGAGCCCTTGATTGAAGCCTGAAGGTTAAGAGCGTGAGGAAAAAACTCCTTCAATTTGGCAGTTATGCAATTCCACTTCTCGAAAACTGGAACAGTTGTATAAAATAGGAACTGATTCTAAAGCTATTGGATTCACGATTCAAGCGCGTGCTCTCGTGTGGTACAAGCAGAGCCATTAGTCCTGCGTCGACAATTCGACACAAGCACAACCCACATTACACGTAAAATGAACGATATTTTATCTTCCTTTTCTTTTGCTCTCTCAAGACCAACAATTGGAGGTTCAGACTATGTGTAGTGCGGGTTGCGTCGAATTGTCGATGCAGGAATAATCCGACTAATGACTAATGGCAGTAGGTAGGCTCTGCTTGTACTTTTCCTAATGAGCATGGGACGGATCGTTTTGATACGGCTACATGCAAATGTTAGCAGAGAACCTCAATTTTGTTACTCAGTTCCAAACAGAGAATCTCTGGTTGAAGCCCTTGAAACCTGAAGGTTAAGAGAGTGAGGAAAAAACTCCTTCAATTTGGCAGTTATGCAATTCCACTTCTCGAAAGCTGGAACAGTTGCAAACAGTAGGAACTGATTCTATAGCTATTGGATTCACGATTCAAGCGCGTGAGAAATATCGATCCACCGTGAGGCCTCGGAAGCTTGAGGAGACCGAGCCTCTGGGCGGCGAAGTATCAGCAGGGCTGCCGTTTTGCGTATAATCAATGCTATTTTACTATTCACCGATGATTCCACCGGTTGAGAAAAGATTACACAGCTCAGTTCAGTGTATGACTGTAATGCACAAAAATACTCTGATCTATAATCTTTCCTTAATTGGTGGAAACTCCGTTGATTAATTAAAATATCCGCAAGTTTTTTGAAGTCATCGACGACTCCACTGGTTGAGAAAAGATTACAGATGCGAGTATTTTAGTTTATTACAGTCATGCACTGAACTGAAATGTGTAATCTTTTCTCAACCGGTGGAACCACCGGTGAATTGGAAAATAGTATTGATTATACGCAAAACGGCAGCCCTGAGTATCAGCGTAATAATCGAACATCCTAAGTGTTTTTAACGACCACAAGGCCGTGTCTGTAACTACGTTACTTGAACTTGATATCGCCACAAATGACCGATAAGTATGTTAATGGTGGGACACCCAGTATCCCCCCCCCCCCCATCAATACATGCAAGCAAATAATGCATGCTGTACAGTACCTACTGACAATACCAAAAGTTTTGACAGTCAAGAGTACACATAAAGCGCAAAAGGCTGCTTTGATTACCGAATTCTTGACTGTCATAACTTACACGTTTGATCTAGTTCACAAGGTACACGGCACATTATAGTAATGATGTCTTTCGCGGCCGAACTTGATCGAGTCTCCACCTCTAAACTTATGATGGTTTACGACCGTCAGAGCCAGGGACTTGAACCGCTAAGAAAATATTGGTTCGGTTCGGTTCACGGTTCGCGGTTCGGAACCGGTTCGCGATGACTTTAGGTTCAGTTCCGACCGGTTCACAGAAGTGCGAACCGGTTCGAACCGGTTCAAGCCGAACCGGTTCGAACCGGAGTTGTGAACCGGAGTCTTGAACCGGTTCAGTTCCAATGATTCGCTTTGTTTTGGCATTTTCTCATTGACACGTAATTTTCCTAGATAGTAAATAGAATAACCTATAAAATGATTTAAAATATTGCCTGGCTAATAATAATATAGAAGTGATTTGGATAATAAAGGGAACCAGAAGCAAACAATAGACTTCTTAAAAAATGACATTTTTCATGAAATTAAAAGAATAAAAATAGATTCTATCTTTTCTGAAATTATTTTAACAACTCTTTCACGATAACGGGAATTGCATGTCGCCAGGCCGGCTAGGGGCTTCGGAGCATATGTGAAGGATAAAAAGTTAAACCGCAGTGATTTGTCATCGTAACTCTGTACGAGGGAGGGGAAAAAATATCAGGGGAAAAAATTATCATCGCCGTGGAATATATCACACTTTATCAGGCAGAATTATGTACACTTTGTAACTGTCGCCAAGAGTGATAGTTAGATTGAAAGGGCAATTTTTTCTCCGAAAAACATTGAAATACCTTTGGTTTGTCAATTTTTACCTGTAGTAGATGTTTTATCTTTCATTATTGATGAACCGGTTCAAACCGTCTTTCATTTTCGATGAACCGGTTCGAACCGGAATTTTAGAAGTTGGTTGCAGGTTCGGTTCGAGGTTCAACAACTTTAGAAAAAACGGTTCGCGGTTCGGTTTACAGTCCAGAAAATTCGCGGTTCGGAGTGGTTTTCGGTTCGGTTTGGTTCAAGTCCCTGGTCAGAGCAGCCAAATAAATGCTAAATGTCCGCTTACTGATGTCTCTTAGAGAGTTAAAAGATCTAGTCAAAATTACGCTAAGCAAAGCCTCAAAAACAATAAGAAGCAGACTGAGCACTGGCACAGTAGCACCGAGAATTGACGAAGTACAACAGAGACGTCATGTCAACCAAAGTGAACAATAACGGTCCGATGGTTAACTTCAATTTTCAAAGAACCTTCGCCGCACATTTACACCAATTTTTTGTAAAAATGAATAATGATGTCAGACGCAAAAATAATTGACAGTAATAGGTTTGAAGAGCGAGGCTTCATAGGAGTGAAAGTCAAATTGGTTCATACCCCTGAGCGAAGGCATCCAGCTAATTAGCCTATACAAAACCCATGCTCCAATTTTTCTCCATGATATGAGATAGCAGTGCTAAGTCTTCTTTGACAATAGCTTTGTATTGCCCCGTTCAATCAAACTCTGACGATTGGAAATTATTAAACCTAATCGTTGCCCATGGCCAAGGATTAGTAGAGGCTGTTTCAAATAGCTTTGGTTCTGACAGTTCTTTTGTTACAAGCGCAGAAGGACGATATCAAGTCTTCAATTACGCTTTAATGTTAGTATTCACTAATTACGATAGTTAACCGAGTCTGTTTTGGGGCAAAAAGTTCTAATGATTCACGCAGTGACCGGCATCAACGTTTTTACTCATGTAAACAAAGAGCTATCAGAACCGAAGTTACCTGAAACGGCCTCTACCAATAATAAGATCAACCGATCAACTTTCTATCTACTTATGATGACAAATGATCATAATAAGGTAGGTATACTAATGGATACTTTGATTATGCCAGTAGCTCAAATAAAGTGATCTAAGTATGTACCATGAAACCATATAATGGTCTATGATAAACATAAGAAAAGCACATTGCTTCAACTGTCAATCAGGATTCCGGACAGGTCACATCAAAAGCAATACGTGCAGGTGATTTAAATGTATGCATGAAAAAATGAAACGTATGTAGCACAGAAAACGTGATTCCAAACTCACCGGAAAAAATTTCTTCTGACGGATCGTTCGTCGCATTTCACTTTGACTTGACTTCTGACTTCAATATGAAAGGGGCGAAAGGGCCAAACCGTCAACAGATGACCGCGTTCCAGCCCGCGACGAAAATCAAATACAAACTGACGACAGTAGGTGATGCCAGAGTTCTAGATTGTTGATAAGTTACAGAGACAACATCGAAAGCCACCTTAAAAAAAATATTATTAACATGTTTCGGAATCGATTTAACGCACGTACGAACAAAAGATTTGGTATTGCTGTTGAAGAACCGTCACTTCTTATCACTCTAATCAGTCTGCTGTTTGTTGTTTGTTGTTGTTATTAGATAGATAGGCAGTGGTGCCTCCATTCGAAGCGCGAAAAACGTGAATGTGACAGGGTGACCAGTACAGCAATTCAATAAAGTACACGAGCGGGAAAATGTAATAAAAGTGCCCAAGTAAATTGAAAAGGAGATCTTCCGATAAAAGAAATTCTGGCTGTCTTCCGGGGAAAAAAAATTAATCTGACTGAGAGGATCAGAATGAAATTCGGAAGTGTAAAGTACCCAGTGTTGCTGGGTTTGATGTTAAAATGCGTACATTTTGCACTGATTCTTATGGGAAGTGTGATACATCTTGCAACACTGACAGAAGCTTTGTCAGCAGTTCCGCCCTTGCTGAGCGATCAACATAGAGTAAAAACGATCCGTTCATTGGCGAATCCAGCACTCGCGAACGGGGGGGGGGGGGGGCGAACTTGAGATTTTTGCCCCCCCGGAGACCACCTTTTCCTTTTTTTCTCTCTACATTTCCCCTTTCCTCTCCCTCTTTTTCTTCTTTTTTGGCCGAACGGAGGGGGGGGGGAGGCGATCGCCCCCTTCGCCCCCCCCCCCATGTATCCGCCAATGGATCCGTTAATTGTTCAGTTCCCTTCCACACTACTGATCACTGCGGCACAATCAATGTTTTTGTGTACAGTACTTAACCTTGCTTTTGATTAAACATCACCTTGCTAGGCTTCAACGGAGAGCGTTTTACGCAGCGTCGAAGTTGCTAGAGGTAGTTTCAGAAGTGTAGGCGGACCTAGACCGATAATCTTTGGAATTTGTTAACATTATTTCTGATATTCCTCGATGAAAATGAATGAAAATGAGATTGAGTGTTCACTTTTCATCGAGGAACACTTTAAACGCAAAAGAACAAAGTCAGAGGCTTATTTTAAAGGAATTAAATTTGAAAATTTGCCAAAGATTATGATTTAGGTCCGCCTACACTTCTGAATTGAGCTCTAATAACGGCGGCTTTCTTGTTGCTGTATCAGCAAAATATTCTAAAGAGGCCCATTTCCTACAGTTTTTGGGGGAAAACCCCAATTCCCCATTCTGATGAGGAGTGCCTCCCCTTAAAGAGTTTCGAAATCAGCCTCCTCATAACTGAAGCTCACCAACCGCTGCATTAATGAGCACCAGGCATCGTTTCACAAGTGTCATAAAAATGAGAAAGGAGGAAAAGGGAAAAGGGAAAAGATGGGAGAAAACTGAGAAAAGACTAACCAGAAACAGGAAAGGAAGGGAAGAAATAGGGGAAAGAAAGGAGAAAAAATGGCACGAAGGCAGAAGGGAGAAAAAATAGGACTCTCGGGATACGTTAACCATGATATTTGCTTATTGTCTTTTTTTTTGTTTTTTGTTTATTTTTTTGTTAAAAGCAGGCACTTCCAGGGCTCTATATTTCGAAAAACTTCCTGGGGAGGACCTTCCACCTCTTTTTATTGAGTAGTGTCCTCCCAAACTTCGTAGGAGACGAACAATAACTGACCGAAACCTTAAGGACGGCTTTGGAAACATGAACTTTCTAAGGACATCAAAAATTCTTTGATTCAAGAGAGATTCAGTAATTCTTTGATATTTTGTAAAATTTTATTCGTAAAAATAACAAAACTTCATGAATCACAGAATTTACTAAAACTAACTTATGATAGAGGTCAGTACGTTCAAAAAGGGATGATGATGATGATACAGCTCATTTTAAGCTTACTAACTCTGATCCAGTTAATTTTTCAGAAGAGACAAAGTGAAAGATACACATTTTGAACAGACTGAACAATGATGACTAAAATAGATTCACAATCACGTCTCTTCCTTGGACAGATAAGGCACAGATAAGGGTCTTATAATGATTGACGTGAAAACTCAATGACGAAGTTCCAGATTTGCAAATAAATGGTGCTAAGTGCTCATCACCGTCGTTGGAGAATAAAAACCTGCACATTAAATTACTTTTTCCGAAAAACCTAGTTCATTCAGCCAATGAGATTAGTTTCAAGAATGCGCATCGTACACTAAAAAGACTGCAAAGATATTCAAAAATTGAAGCTTAAACTACTACACTCCAAGAACTACAGATCGATATGATGCAATCGATTCGTGGGTTTCGGAGATTGGTAGTAAAACTTTAACTTTGCACAGTTTTGTGACCTATTTGCATACACATTCTTGAAACTAATCTTGAGAGCTTGACGTTCTGAATTTTTGGAAAGTCATTTAATTTACAGGTTTTTATCACAAATTGAAAAGTAGCATTCATACAGCGCCATCTATTGGAGAATCTGGAACTACATCAGTGAGGATTCTCGTTAAGAACTGTGACTCGTGAGCAAGGAGAAAGAATGTAAATTGAGCTTGGAGGTCAGAGCTGCCATTTCATGTGTATTTAATTTAATTTAATCAATAATTAATTAATTAGTTAATAATGGGGTTATTGCACACTTTTGCTATAAGCAATTTAATAGTCAATTATGGCGTAAAAACCTCAACAAATAACAATGGCGGCTCTAAAAACTTCCAAAATCCACTCCTAAACTCAATAAACACAGTTATTTGCGCGAACGAAATGGTGGCCAAAGGCACTAACAATGGGAGATTCCCATCTAACAATTCTGAAACTCCATCAAGAAGTGACCAATAAGAGACTACATACTTTCATTTGACACTAGTGTCACAAGGTGTTGCGGTACCATTCATCGGATGTGGATCATCACCCTGATGACTAATTACTCTGTGAATCATCCTTATCAGCATAGAAAGAGTGGCGAAATTAAGATAGGAATTAAGATAGGAATCTCCCATAGTTAGTGCCTTCGGCCACCATCACACATGCGCAAATAACTGCATTTATTGAGTTTATGAGTGGATTTTGGAAGTTTTTAGTGCCGCCATCGTTATTTTTTTAGGTTTTTACACCATAATCGACTATTAAATTGCTTACAGCAAAAGTGTGCATTAGTCCCATTTAATTTAATGGCATTTTTCAATTTACCAATGATTCCACCGGTTGAGAAAAGATTACACAGTTCAGTTCAGTGTATGACTGTAATTCTCAAAAATACTGACATCTGTAGTATTTTCTCAATCCGTGGAGTAATGACTGTAAAATACTTGGGGATATTTTAATAATTTAACGGCGATGTCACCAATTGAGAAAAGATTACAAATGCAAATATTTTTGTGCATTACAGTCATGAACTAAATTGAGCTGCGCAACCTTTTCTAAACCGGTACAACCACCAGTGCATTGAAAAAATGCCAATAAATAATAAATATACATGAACAGCAGCACTGTTGAAGGTGAGCTCTCTTATAAATAAGCTGATTTTTTTTAAGAGTGAGACTCCTTGAAATTTTGATTCAATTCCATATGCTAAACAAATAAAAATCGTTTTCAAGTTATGAACCTCCTCTTTCACAGCGAACAAGCACATTGCTGAAATGGGTCCATAAGAATTCATTTCCACCCTGTGGAGGAACGTCCCTTCATAAAAAGACACGGTTTCTCAAAGAAGGGCCCATGGAACATCTGGCGTGCTCTTCAGACAAAATACCTTAATGTACGCAAGTACAGTTCCTTCTGAAAAGCATACCTGATGTTTTTACAAGCATGTCTTTATCAAAAACAACTTTAATTTATCAGAAACTTGATTCCACAATTGCTATTTTGGGAGAAAGTGTGGGGTCCCATTTCTCTTCTTTGTTTTCGCGAATCTTTCAAAATTGCCGAAGCGTAAAATTGTACCTTGTGCAGATTAACTCGTCAAATATCTCATCGGTAAAAGTTTTTGGAGAAAATTCCATTGTAAAGATTTGTACTATACACATTCAGTTTTCTGTATTAGATAATCTACATCGGTTAACCAAGTTACTAATCTATCCAGATAACCGGCATCTAATCCCCAATTCATTAGCAACAAAGTTAAATACTTTTCTGAGGTGTCTGTTTCTAACATAGTTTTCAAAGTTCTGTCTTGCAATGAAAGTCTGGAACAGAAAGAGAGAGAAGAGAGAGACATTAATATAAAGGTGGGAATTTTTTTTTAAAAATAAAGCTGTCTTTTTATACACAGCATCAGCTTCTATCGGGCAAATAAAAGATTCAGACAAACTTTTGGCCAAAATCAAAAAAGAAAAAGTTCTAAATAAAAAATTTCAGGTCCAAAATTAAGTGCAACAAATGTGGATTTTTGACGTCAAGAACTTCCGTAGTTTTGACAAGGAAAACGCAGTTTTAAATTCTTAGAAAAATGATCACACATAATAGAAACTAAGAGTGCAATGAATTGCTCTTCCACTTCCATTCCAACATCTTGGATAATAGACTGGAATAATTGGATTGGAATGAATTGGATGATTGGAATAACTGGAATAATTGGATTTGAAAGAGGCGGGGTGCGTTATTTCGCCTACTGCATTAGTCAATAGAGACAAATTGCCTACTGCCGACTCGCCTTTACCAAAATGCAGATGAAAAATTGCATAAAATGAATCGGCCTACTAAAAATTTAGCATAAAAGCAAACCATGTTTAGGCGTACAGTTTTAACCTTATAATTTACAGAATAAAGTTGTATCTGACACGGTGGAGTAATGCCAGGACTCAATCTTGTGCTACAAAGTTTGCATACTGTTCCGCCAGGGAACTTAGACGGAATTTAACTCTCCGGTATTTTTTTTTATTTTTTTCGTGGGTCTTCAAACCTGTTGTCCATGCTCAATTTCTTCGATCATAACTTCAGGATCATTCTGTTCTTTCTGCTATTCTTTAATGAGATGATAAAACTGGGTTGTTACTTCCCAACCATGAGACTGAAACGCGCGTCTATGTGCTAAGCTTCGATCAGGTCATCTGTCCTGACATCTCTATCTGGCAGGAGGGTGTAATTTAGCTTTCCCTTTTAGGAAAGGATCATGCTGATTCATGATGGAATTTTTCTTATTTTTAGATCCATGGAGTTTCACTAGGTTCAGTTTTGATTCATTTTATACCAGATGTTATTCTGTTATTTTATTTCTCGCCTCAATAGTCATTTTTGACGTTCGGAAATATGCCTAATTGTAAGTACGCCCAAATAGGCTTAATCCAAACGCTAAATTTCTAGTAGGCCGATTCATTTCATGCAATTTTTTATGTGCGTTTTGGCATAGGCGAATCTGCAGAAGGCAATTTGTTTCTTATGTGTAATGCAGTAGGCGAAATGACATACACCCGAAAGAGGAAAGTTACATCCGATTAAAAAGGGCGCTTGTGGCACGCAACTGGGCTTCAGGGAGTTATAAGTTGGAAAGTTGTACTTACAATTTAACCAGTACCATTGCTATGAAATACCACTCCTGTGGCTTGAAAGTGATATTGTGCGAACTAAAGTTGAAAGTTTGACTTAAATGTCTGACTGTGGATGAAAGGTTGAATATGCCAAGATTTAGAGTCCTTCCAAGATCCGGCAAACTAGTATGAGACAAAAGATGAAAATTGAAAGATTAATTGAAATTCCTTGGTGATTTTTAAAAATACGAGGGTAAGATAGTGAGAGACTGACCAAGATTTGACAAGAACAATACTTTTTTGCTGATGCCACAGAATGTTATGGAAATGGAATCATTGAAGCATTCGGTAACGAACAAATTAATTGGTTTCTGCAAATTTAAACATTGACAGACCATAAATTTAATAAATCATTAGAACTAAGCAGCTTTTTCAGTGAGACATATCGTCGTGTAAGTCCAATCCAACGTTTCAAAATTTCCAAACTCATTTGATCATTTTTTTCAACCGCGATCAATAATTCAATTACTTCAATTAATATTTTTCTGTGATTCTATGACGCATGAAGAACACAGGAAAATATACTCTCAGACATACATTGTACTTCGAAAAATTTAAAACGTGAAAGATGATCATGAAACGTTGGATTTGACTTATGCCTCTACGTCAGATAAATGAGATAAGACATACAGGATCAAAAGTGGCTGAGTCCACTTTACATTCCAAAAAAATATACAATTTTTTTTTAAATTTACGGTCTTGAAAATGTCTAGTCTAACTAACTACTAATATCAAACAGCTCTAATTCGAGCCTTGGTCGATGAAATTCCATCTAGTCAAAAAAACAAAGGCACAGTTTTTTGTGCATTTTTCCGAAAGTTTGAAAAAGTGGATCAAGCCAGTTTTGATAAAATGTGCTTCAAGTTTGTATTTCGTCCCCTGCTCTCCTCCGTTTTCTCTTTGTCTCTTTTTGCTTTCAACTTTTGCTTATGAATTCATTTCTTTATTCTCTTTCTTCTGTTCTTGAGAAAATATCTTTTAATACTTGTTTACTCTTGCCTCTAAAAAAAAAAAAAAAAGCATACTACTTACGTAACATTTAAACGATCTAGAACAATCCTTCTCCTCAAAGCTTTCTGCGCATGAAGATCGACAAGGGGCAAGACAACCGTAGTCTCATCTTTCTCCGACGAATTCTCAACAATAGGTTCGACAGACTCTATCATCATGCTGCCCTCATAAAATGATCTGGCTTTAATTTCCAACTGCTTTGCTTCCCTTTGTAATATACTATAGTCCGGTAAAGGTTTCAAATCAGCGTTTTTTTCCTTCAAAGCCATATCTATCTGGGCATCTTCCAATTCTAATAAATTCAATTTCCGACAAATGCTCAAATATTTTTCATAAGTACTCGCATCAGCCCCACAGAAATTTTGACACTCTTTGAATTCCTTGCCTTTAGAAGTCATTAAGTTTTTGACGGTTTCATCACCAAGCAGTAAAATCAATGTATCAAAAGTTATCCATTCCCGTAAGCACTTTTCAATATGTTTCACAATTTCTAATAACACCATTTTACGATCTATTTTCTTTTGTTCTTCTTGTTTGACGGCGGTTTTTTTTGTTTTGTGCCGCTCTTTCTTGAACACTGATTCTTTCTTCAAATCAGACTTATCTTTCAGCGGCACTTTAGAGGTGCTTTCCTCACTAGAGCATTCATTTTTCGCCGATTCATGATCTAACATTTTTGACTCATTCAAACAAGATTTAGTTTCATTGACTACAATCGGTTCTTCTTCCATGTCTTTTGCTACTTCGATTTTAGAATATTCTAATTGTCGAGATAAAAGAGTTTCTTTCACTTCTGAATTTTCAACAGAGGCAGTGATTGTATTAGTTCTATTTTTGGTGCCATTAATTTCTACACAATCTGTTTGAACACGTTCAATCGTGTTCAACGATCCTTCATCAAGGATTCTATTTTCGTTTCTTTCTAGCGTTGTCCCCGTCGACTCTTTTTCTACAATTTTTTCAGACGTCGACTTCTGTTTTAGTGTCTCTGAACTTTGTTCTGATTGGTTATCAGTTTTCTCAATATTCCTCTTTGTAGCTTCTGCAGAAATTTCTTCATTTGTAGAGGAACATGTTTCAGTGATAGAATCACAGTCATTTTTCTTTGAGCGCTCACTGGAAGAAAGAAAGGCTCCACTTTGGTGAGTTTTACTTGTCTTTGGTGGTGCATTTCCTCCTGATCCTTGGCCAGTTCCAATGTCTCCAGGGACAAAGACATCCTTTAATTGAACTCGCTTGTGACCCAAATCAACTTCGTCTCCCAAGCCTCCCCTAAAAACAGATGAATAAAAGAATGAGTAAATGAATCCATAAATGAAGAACGCAAATGAGGGTCGTTCCAAAAGTCTGCTTCCGTATTATTTTCCTCAGAAACAAATATTGTTAAAACGATGAGTCTGTTTGCAAACTTTTGCTACAGCTTTAGAGAGAGAGTCTCTTCTGGTGTAACATCACTTGAAAACACTGCTGGGAACACCAGAAATTCCAGAATTGACTTACAAACTCAAAAAATTCATTTAAAACCCATAAATTCCCAGAATTATTAGTAAATTTTAGGTGATTTTCTCATAAAACACCATCTAACAATTAAAAAAATAAAAAAATTAAAAAATAAGAAAACTAACACTGAAAAATCCCCAAATTGATTTCCGAGTAACAATGGCCTAAATTTAATGCAAGTTAGTCCAAAACAAAATAACAAGTGGGTCATTAACGACCCACTGGGCATATAACGGTTAAGAGAAATCCAAGATGGCCGTCAAATGAGTGGGTCACAATAGGGGAGTCCCATCTAATCACAACTTTTTATGCTGAGGAAAGAGACATCACTTTTCCATCTTGGACTCAAAATCAGAATAGAGGGTTCCTCCTTGAAAAGACTAGCAAACAAGAGCCATGCGAGACTTGGGCAAAACTAATTTGAAACTAAGTCATCGAAAAACAAATAAACTGTCAAATTAGTCCTGCGAGCAACTAAATTAATTTATGGTTGTTCAGGTAGGCATCTGTTGTTGTATCAGGTTAATTGTCCACTAGAGCAATCAAGGACTAATTCAATTAATTGCCGCACTAATTTGACAATTCAACTGTTTTTCAACAACTTAATTTCGAATTAGTTTAGCCCAAGTTTGAGCCACGCGATGAAAACTTATTAAGAAATATGCCCACACACTGGTGCAAATGAGTTTATTTTCAACCATCGTACATACCCGTCATTTAAATGAATCACTCTATAGTCCGGTTTGTCTTCGACTTCTCTCAACCAAAGTGGGCTGGTCAATAACTGATTTTTCAAGAAAACGGAAGCTTTGTAACATCCATTGCTGCAAAAGTTCTGGAATAAAAAAAAAAATGAATGAGCAGAAAGAAAAACCAAGTAGCAAGAGTGATTGCAGAAATCAGTAAAGATTTAAAGATTTTTGAGATCAATTTACGCAATTCTTCATCATTTAAAGGGAATAATGGATGAAGAACTGCGCAAACCGATTTTAGAAATCTTCATTTGCGTAAAATTTAAAATAATTTTTCAGTTACTTTTGGGGGACCCTGATGGTCAATTTTTGCACTGAAGACCCAATACCCAGAATCGTGTACAGTGGCCTTCAATATGTAGTTCTAAGATCAGGCCCATTTAGAATTATACGGCTTTCTGTGAAAGGGAACCAACTTTTCTGGGTCAGCTCAAGGGAACCTACTACATGGGAAACCCCGTTAGCAGAGTGCTTTTAATCAGGTTGATGAGATTCTACCTCTAAAGCCTCTGCCTTTATCTAAATAAAACAAACGTCACTTTAAGATTGTAGAATTGTAGATTGTAAAACTATCACTGTTCTGTTCAAATCCTAATCAGGGTGTACATGTGTCGCAGGCAAATAGCAACCCTAGACAATTGGCAATCAGCTTGCGATTTGCCTAGGCAAAGATAATTCCGTTTATTTATGATCAGAAAAAATTCAGACTAAGCGTAATGGTACAAAGTAATTTGATCAAGATTAGCTTTAGCTCATTCTAAAGCTAATAAGCTAACAATCATATTTTCTCATCTGGTCCTCTTTATATGAACTTTTGAAGCGATTAAAGACACACTTCATCTAAAACACCGTAGGTAAAGAACTAATCAGGATAAACCTTATCTGATGGAATCACAATTTTTGTCAGATTATTAACTTCCAAATGAGCTACAGTAAATCTCGAGACAATTATTCTACAAGTCAACATTACACTTAATCTGATTTTTTTCACATCATAAATAAACAGCGAGCTCTTTGCCTAGGCAAATCGCAAGCCGATTGCTAATTACCTTTAAGGTTGCTATTTACCTGCCATGTACACCAACACTGGAAAATAAAAATAAATAATGGGGGAAAAAAAGAAACAGTTGGTTCGTTTCTGCAGAAAACCGTCCACTTATTAGTCCGAGTCTACGAAAGTCTATAAGAGACAAACCTTGCGCTCCGTGATGTCGTATACTTTATTTTGCTTGGTGGAGATGTGATAAATTTTGGCCGGGACATCTTTCAAGGCTAGGGAGCATAAAGGGTAACCACACAATTTTGTGATTGCTCTCTCTTCGATTATATCTTGATATTGATCTTGAGAGATGAAGTGCACCTAAAAATGACAAACTTATTATTTAAAATAATAATAAATAGAGTTCGAGAGAGAAATTATAATTTTAACTAAAATGAAGTTGCAGTTGGTAGTAACCCTCAAAGAGAATCCAAGGCAGGCACAATTCGTCGATGTCTAGACAAAGGGGCGCAGTGTTTCAAAATCTCACAATACTGTTTCATTTCATTGATTCTTGTATCAAAATGCATTAATCCACAAATTGGCACTTTCAGCCTTATTCATAAAGTTATTCTTATTGACAACATGTTTCGCTAAGACATTCTTCAGATAGTTACAGGTTTCTTACATATAAATTACTTTCGGCCTGTAATTTGACATTAAACAAAAACGTTTGCGCTTTGGCGGCAGAGATCCGAAATTAATGCCGAAGATAAGTCCCTAATAGTTTTAAACAAATCCAATCTTTCCTTGAATCCAACTTCTTAAAAAAAGCTTTGATCCCGGTATTTTTTTTTTTTTTTTTCTATGAGGAGCCATAACTGCTTTTGTAAAAAAAACCTTATCCAGGAAAATGGATTTTGGCCCAAGGTTGATGAAGGATCACTTCAGAGGTCCTAATTTTACCTCAATTTTGGCGTACGGAAAAGGGATGGATTCCCACCGAGAATTCACTTGAAAAAGATTTTTTGCTTGATAGTTTCTGAGCTTTGAAGATAACTGAAAAGTATATTATTCAGCCAATGTATGAAACAAGGGTAAAAGAGAGAGAAACCTTGCAAAACTAACTAGGTATGACTAGGGTTACTTACAGATTCCAAAAGATATTTTTCATCCACCATTCCATCGATCATTTTCTCGATTATTGTCATGGCCCGAATTGTCGTTTCTCTTTTCTTCAAAGCTGTGACCTTCAATGCTTCTTTCCTAAACATGAGAGGAAGAAAAAAAATCGTAGAAGTAAAGATCAGACTTTTAGAAACAATGTTTTCAAACCTGATTAGATTTACAAAAATATCTTTGAATTTGATTAAGGAAGACAGATTAAACTTAAAGCTTTCAAACCTAAGACAAGCTGGACTGCTGATTTGAAAATAACAAGTTTTCAGCAAGGGAACCCAGCTTGGATCTTGCAGACATTAGCCAAGTCAATTTTTTGAAACTGAAATATCTCAACTGCAAGTTTTCGGGTCTAAAGTAGTCAGAGGCTCAACAGGACCTAATCCAATATCTGTCGTATATACAAAAGATCCTTGCATAGTGATCCAAAATGTGGCTATAACTGTTTGGCATTACAACATTAGTGTCCCCAGTATTTAAAACCCCAACATTGAGTATAGGTGGTACGTATATTCAAATTAATACAGACTGATCTTTGACAGTTTGTATCTTCCACATTTTTTTCCATTAATGATAAAGTTGAAAATCATAAATATATATAAAAATTTGTGATACAAAATGAATAGTGAAAACAGATCAGAGAAAGAGGTTGAGGGCTTCAGTTGAGTTGGCCAAAACGTTTGTCAGTAGTACCTAGGTGATAAAATACTTCTGATTGGTGGAGACATTGAGTTTGATGCGCAGAAGTCACAAACTTATTCTTTGTGCAAAAATATTACAGACCGTCATCCGCATACTTATCTGAAACTAACGCTAATCCACCTCTGACGGATCAGACATAGGGAAAGGCGAAATTCTAGAGTAGACAAGAGGGTTTGAATTTTGACAGGACAACTAGTAAAAATCCACTTACGAAACATTTTTCTTGGGTGTTTTCTTCCGTGTGGTTGGACCTGACATGACTCTAACAGGCAAAGTTTTCTACGTAATAGACAGAAAATAAAACAGGGTATAGTGGAGACAGTGTTCTGTAATCCAGAACGCGGTCGGGTTTCGGGATTTTCACAAATAAATACATGAATTAAAGCACCGAGAACACATCTTCAACAAAAAATTCAATCAAAACAATGTAAACAAACGAACATAACCTAGCTTTTGGTCCACATTAATAATTCCTTATTCCTTGCCGTAAATGGAACTGGTAGCGAAGAGAAAGCAAAGATGGCAAAGATTACAGTTTGCAAGAAATTTGAGCACTTCGAATTTTAAGAAACATCCTGTGAGGTTGTACAAGCATTTTTACGAATGATGAAATTATAATCGATTATATTTGCATCTCTTCCTATTTTTCAGAAAAGACGAAAATGAACGGATCAAAACGATCAAAATTGAAAAATATCTGAAAACTAGCAGCCTCTAGCGGGCAGTGGCAACACTGGGTCGTTCCTTGTCGACAAACACGGCCCAAATATTTGGCGGATTTTCACTTTTTGACAGTTATCAATAGAATAGAAAAATGTGAACGTGAAGTGTCGTGCCATGAAAGAATTGACTAGGAAAACTGTGTGCATTATGTAGTTATTTTGTAAAATTGTGATCTTTTGGAAGTTTATCATTTCAATATTTTATCCATATCCGATCTTCGTTAGAATTATTGTTTTAACTTTCGTTGGAAGTGAGAGTAAACAATGAAGAATCCCACTGTGGAAATCGGTGTTCAGCTGACCGACGTTCTAACCCAGGGCTTATGTTCGGAGATAATCGTGGAAATCGTCAAGTTTATAATTTACCAAAAGCAATTGATACCCTTTCCAGTAGATCATTTAAAACTATGCATTTCCAGGAGAAGTCTAGTCGAGGTTCGTAGCCCATACTCCTACCTGTTATCTTAGCGGACGCATTTTGAGTATCGGGTCCTGACAAGTAGTGGTGTCCCTACCGAATCGCATTAAAGTGCAACAAGTCGAAACTCTGCGCTAACCAACCGCTCACCGTTGCGTTTTGATGCGGTTCGGTAGCACGCACCACTACTTGTCAGAACCCAATGCTGACAATGCGTCTGCTCTAGTCATTTGAAATTGGATGGTGTCTGACAGGTCTTAGTTTTCAATATATTTTTAATTAGAACAGGGTGAATCTTGTGAAGAACCCTACTTTTGTTTATTAAGGTCAGTTATTACTTGTGGGTCTCTGAGATGGAACGTCAAATCCATCAATTCCGCTCAAATCTTGAGTTCGTGGACTTGTTGGCTTTATAATGGCACAAGTTTCTCTTGGAAAACCAAGTAGTAGACGAATCTCTCTTCACGAAATGATTCAACGAACAAACAACTTGAACAGGTCAGAAAAGTAAACAAGAACTGAATGTGTAAATCTGAGTGAAACTTTCTTTTCAAAAATCAGAAACCGAACGAATCTTACTGAACCAAGTTGAGTAACCTGTTCTATCGAATTCCATGCGTAAAAAAATTAGCCCTCAGAACGGCAGATGGACTTTGTACAGATGCATCTAATATGATCTGCTAGTGGCTTTTGTCTAAGATCATGAGCCCTCAAGGCGTGAACCTACTTGAGCATCCTGCAGAGCTGAAAGGCGCACTGAACAAGCATTCGCCGAAATGCGCCTGTGTGGACATCACTGTGAATCGAATGAGCGTGCGCTATGCGGTGCGGGCTGTTTGTCTGTACTCACTCTGGATGTTAGTTGTTATTGACTGAGTCAAAGGGATTCAGTTGAGCGCTCCGTCAGACTTGAGCGATGATGTGGACCGTTCCATTTGATTTTAACACTATTCGGTGCATGTTTTTGGTTTGCGATCTGGTGCAGCCTGTTTGTCAAAATAAAGAAATCTCTTTGAACAGCCGGCTTCTGGAGCATCTGGGTGTATGCTTATTTGCCATTTGGCTCGATGAAATGCTCAAGTGCAAACGCAGCTTTAGAATAAAAAACTGTGTGCAGACATGCTGATATGTTCACTGCGCAGTGAAGTCTGCAACCATCACAGGCCAACTAAGACATTAGAAACAACCTGCGCTTAAAAGGGTTGAATAACAGTGGCGTCGCGTGCAATTTGGCGACACTGCATTCTACCCATTTAAACTCATGTGAAAGGTCGAATTCAGATGGTGCACAGTGCTCAAGGAAAATTCGATATATTTTAGGAGTTTAAATGGAGGAGTCGTATTATTGCCAGATGGCACGCGATGCCACTGTTGAATAATGCACGCTCATCAAGTCATGTAGCGCTCTAATGTTGATGGTTGTTGGCTCAAAAAATCCATAAAAACAACTACAACGGCGCCCATGTAACATTTAGGAGCAATATTATATTATTATACAAAATACTCTATGAAGATAAACTTTAGAACAGTGCCTCTGTGTGCTGCATGGATTTCTTTCTACTTTGTACAGTCTGTTGTAGGCAACGTGATATTTTGACTCATTATAATGGAACTGTCCGATTTTCCACTTTCAAAACTTCCTATGTTAATCTCCTTTTGTTGTGTTAAATTTTTAGGGTTCCAGTAGTGACTCATCTTCAAGCAGAGGTAATCCCCGAAGTGCAATGTATTTGGCTGAAAAACATTTCAAGAAAACTGTCGATTCTCTAGACCTTCTGGATACCATGTTCAAAGTAAGAACCAAACCATTTTAATCACTTTTTCTGGGGATTCTACTCAATCATAAGCAAAGACTGAACAGGGGTGCTGAATGTTCATTGCCTTCCAATTTTGCGCGAGTCTGATAGACTGATTAGCGATGACATCACAATCAGAATTGGGTCCAAACAAATGTTCTATCTCGCTCATTCTCAAGGAGTTACCCATAAGAAATTGGATCCATATTTTCGAAAGAAAATTCATGCTAATCATAAACAACCAGTTTTTCAAATTTCATTGCACCAATAGATTTCATGTTCTTTAACACGTTCAACTTGCAATTTCGCGCGGTAAAATCCGTAAGTTATTAGGTGCATTGTACTCGCCGCGCCACGCCAGTCACAGAGGTATACGCATATGCCCTGATCCGGTAACCAGCGGCGCTTTGAGAACGCTTTCATTGGCAATACCGCGGGTCGGTGACCGGCGCAGCGTGTGGGAAATATCGCCGTCGGTGACCGGTGCCCGGCGTTGTGTTGAACGTGTTAAAGTGTCTTATCAATCCAACTGAATTCTTGAAAGATCTCAAAAGAGTTTGCAATCCGAATTACTAGGAGCAAAGTCTCATGTTATGTCCTCATTTTACTCATGGTCTCTTATGAGCACAACTGCAGCTTTTTAATATTCATCTAGTACCACGAAAAATGCATGACCAATTTACCACATCTAACAGAGGAGTAAATCGCAGCTCTTTTTACTTTAAGATTACACTAAGTTATTTTCTCCTCCATCTTTATCTTTATTCTTTCAAGTGCTCTATTTTGCCAAATACTCGAGTCAAATGTAATCATGGGGCCCTAATTGAGGGCACCTTAGGTCGGGACGCTGCGGGGGCCTCTGGTACGCCACTGGATGTAAAAACGAAGTTTCAAGTTTCATCTCCTCAATTTTGAATTCTATGAATCTAGTTCATCCATGAATCAAAGATAATTTTAAACGTCCATCAATGATGTTTGGTGATTTTCTTACCAATTGTTTTTAGTCCGAAGTATAAATCTATACTTTGAAGTGCCGGAAGGTTTTTATGGTTTTTATGGTTTCTCTAAGCTTTCTTAATAGAACGAGCTCATGCAAAATGTCCGACGTCCAAAATATTTTTATTGAGAAAACAAGTATAAAAAAAAATTAGTAATTTAAAAAATAAAAAATTAAAGAAAACTGCCAAGACAAGGGAAATAGGAGGAATGAAGCTGAGGGACTGGTCTGATCAGGACTTGTACAGAAGCAGCGTCTTCTTAAGAGTGATGCACGCTCACAAACTCAAATATAAAGAACTGGAAAACGGACGTTTCTGCATGAGCCTGTTTAATTATTGTTTCATGTATTTACCCATTTAAGTAATAACAAAGACGGGCACAAACTCATAACAGATACAAAGTTTAAAAGAAAAATGCAGTGGTACCACAGATGAAAGCAGCAGAGAAAATCCAAATGAAACGATCGCTGAGTATTAAGAATGAGAAAAAGACAAATTAAACAACCGGTAATTTAATGATACTTATTTAATTAATTTTTCAGAGCATTATATCCGAGATCGAAAGTTGCGACGCAAATGATCTTAAAGAGGTACTACTCATTTTAGGAGCAACAATCTTGAGTCCTCAAAATGTCTTTCGAATAAAAATTCCACGAATTGAGAAAACTCATTCTGAAAAACACCATCCTTCAAGAAAACAATTATTCAATGTTCTAAGGTAAGTGAATCGTAGCTTATTTTTCTTCTATTTCTCATAATTTTTCTTCCATAATTTTAAAGCTCTTTCAATGCTCCACGGAGTTTTGCCAAGTCAATTCAACAAATTATTTTTGGTTCCCTCAGATTTTAATGAAACTTAAGGTGCATTTTTTAAATGCACCAAAGGACATGGCACACCCCTTATGGGAAAACGGTCTCGGTCGAATTGGATGAAACTTTGGGATATTGTTCATTTTGACCTCCTGATCAAAAGTCTCCACGGGCCCAAAGTGATCCTATGACTAGTTTTCGAGATATGGGGGGCCAAAGGTGCCAAATTCGACGATTCTGAGAACATAGAATTTTGCTACTTATCACTTTCCTTTTTTCACCGTTTTGAACATAACTTTTTTTCTATTTAAGTAATTGAGACGCGGTTTGCGGCATTCTGTTCCTCAGACTTTTGCGCATCTTTTAATGCCCACATATTTGACCCTTATATGGGCGAGAGGGGGGGGGGGACGTACCGTTTCCGCGCAACTGCTGCGGTAACGACATTCTCTGGAATCACGATATTGTCCGCATTGAGGAGGCGACCGAACCATTTATTGCGGCATTCAGTAAAATGTTTCAATATGCAATACGCATAGAAGTATGCGTTTAAAATCGTGATTCTTCATGGTAACCTCGATGGGGGGAGGAGGGGTGGGCTATCTTTCATTTCAAGTTAACGAATTGCTTAGCTTGTTGTTGAGAATAACTTTTTTTTACCAAACGAGCTTTTGAGCATCCATTTTGAGGGGAGACATAAAGTGAGTGCATTAGGGGGGGGGGGGGGGGGTTGTCAATGCGACCTCGCAGCTCTTTGCTTGATTTCTGATCAAGTTTTGGAATAACTTTCTTCCTGATTGAGTTATCCGAGCGTGGTTCAAGGCGTTTGGCTCCTTCGACTCTTCCGTACATCATTTAATTGCCTGTACGACCAACCCAACATGTGGTGACGTGGGGTAGAGGGGGGTGCGGCTGTGTTTAGTCCCTCCATGCATCTTCTTGCGCTTTATTTTTGACATTCTCCCGACAAACTTTTCCTTTCCTTTCCTCACAGAAAAATCAGGTCGCAATTCGCGCATTTGCTTCCTTGAACTTTCACGCGTTGTACATACACAAAAGATTAGTCTAATACAAATGATAAGAGGCGGGGGAGGGGACAATCAGCACTCTTGCACCACTCATTTTGTCCATCGTTGTGTTTTCTGGAGTGCATTTTTTTCTAAATTGAGGTATATGAAATCACTGTTTACGACATTCCCGATTGTTCCGGCTTGTGTTTAACGATTTCTTCTGGTTAATTTCTCAAGTGGGGGAGGGGGGTGTTCAACTGGTACAAACAATGAGCCGTGATAAAAACACAACCGTAGTGGCTTTTTTCATTTTAGCAACGATGTTTTTACGTCATTTGAATCAATGCACATGATTCTAAGTTGATATATTAATTTAGAAAGAAATGCACTCCAGAAAAGACAACGATGAACAAAATTAGTGGCGCGAGAGTGCTCACTGTCCCCTTCAGCACCTCTTGTCATTGATGTAAGACTAATCTTTCGTGTACCTGTATGTAAAACGCGTGAAAGTTCAAGGAAGCAAATGCGCGAATTGCGACCTGATTTTTCTGTGAGGAAAGGAAAGGAAAAGTTTGTCGGGAGAAGGTCAAAAATATAGCGCAAGAAGATGCATGGAGGGACTAAACACAGCCGCACCCCCTCTACCCCACGTCACCACATGTTGGGTTGGTCGTACAGGCAATTAAATGATGTACGGAAGAGTCGAAGGAGACAAATGCCGTGAACCATGCTCGGATAACTCAATCAGGAAGAAAGTTATTCTAAAAATTGATCAGAAATCAAGCAAAGAGCTGCGAGGTCGCATTGACAACCCCCCCCCCCTAATGCACTCACTTTATGTCTCCCCTCAAAATGGATGACTCACAAATACTGAAAATCGAGTGCAGTAAAAGTAGCTTATACTATGATCGAAAAGCTCGTTTGGTAAAAAAAAGTTATTCTCAACAACAAGCTAAGCAATTCGTTAACTTGAAATGAAAGATAGCCCACCCCTCCTCCCCCCATCGAGGTTACCATGAAGAATCACGATTTTAAACGCATACTTCTATGCGTATTGCATATTGAAACGTTTTACTGAATGCCGCAATAAATGGTTCGGTCGCCTCCTCAATGTGGACAATATCGTGATTCCAGAGAATGTTGTTACCGCAGCAGTTGCGCGGAAACGGTACGTCCCCCCCCCCCCTCTCGCCCGTATAAGGGTCAAATATGTGGGCATCAAAAGATGCGCAAAAGTCTGAGGAACAGAATGCCGCAAACCGCGTCTCAATTACTTAAATAGAAAAAAAAGTTATGTTCAAAACGGTGAAAAAAGGAAAGTGATAAGTAGCAAAATTCTATGTTCTCAGAATCGTCGAATTTGGCACCTTTGGCCCCCCATATCTCGAAAACTAGTCATAGGATCGCTTTGGTCCCGTGGAGACTTTTGATCAGGAGGTCAAAATGAACACTATCCCAAAGTTTCATCCAATTCGACCGAGACCGTTTTCCCATAAGGGGTGTGCCATGTCCTTTCACCAAACATCTGAATAAAAACTAGTTTCCTGAGATCCCTAACCTAAATTTCTGTAACTATAACCGTAACTGAGCTATAGGCTGTGCACTGTTTTATGTGTACAGTTGACAAATTAAATAATGTCAGTGGACGCCTTATATTTTGGCTCAGGTAGGCCACTTGCAATGCTGATATGTGTTGCAAATCGCCTACCTGAACCAAAATTTAAGGAGTCAATTGACATTATTTTATTCGTTGACTGTACTTTAACCACAGAAAAATACAATCAGAATGGAAACTCTCATAAGAGCAAATGGAAATAAGATCTGGAATTTACTAACTCAAAACTGTTCACTCTCTCTTTCCACCAGATCGTTTTAAAGACATTCGGCTCGTTCAAAAGATGCGCAAACTTCTCCAGAGCAACCCTCTACCTTAAAACAGTATCGTTTTCCACCTGTTCCAAAGTTATGAGACATTGAATTTCAGCTCCGGAACTGTAAAGCCTACAAAAAGATAAAGACCTTGTAGTTCTCAGTTCATCAAGTCATTTCATTTTCTCGATGAGAAACTCACAAATTTTGATTAATGCAATACGCCTATTACCTTAATGTTGACAGATGAGGTGTGTCTTCTTATAAAAGTGTAAATTAAGTCTGTCACATCTTAAATTCTTCTTGTTAACTTATGTTTGACTTTTTTTCCCCCCTCCACAGATCTCTAGTGGGGACATCAAATTTTGCTGATCTGATGTGCCAAGAAATACATTCCAAAAATCTATTCATTTTCCTGAAGTTAAATTCTAGTTACTCGGTCAAGTCAAGTCATCTATTGCCGAAAGATAATTTCTGTCTACCTCTTAGAGCTCAAGAGTCCATTATCAATATAATCTCGTCCGACAGCAAATCACCCGATTGTTGTTGCTCCGGTGTAAAAATTTTCAATGATTCTTGGTCAAATCTTGAGGCAGCAACGGGAACGGTTACAAAACTCATCGACAACAGCACAAGTAAAGTCTCAGAGAGACCTGATGAAGATCCAACAAGTTGGTATCAGTTCAAATCTCCTTTCGTTGGATTCAAAGATGAAAAAGTTAACGGTGTACCTGTTTCCAATTTATGGGCAAAATCTTGATGGTCTTAAGTTATGGACTTTTTTAGTAAATTGATGAACTGATTGATATCCCAGACAGGGAGCATTCTAGAATTCATCGGAGTCCTTGAGATCAAGAGTTGATTCATGCATCTTCAAAATAATTTTCAGATCAAAAATTTCTTCCAGCTTACCTGGTTTATAGCTCAGGATAGGGAGCGGTGGAGAAGTGAGAAAAACCAGTCTATAGACTAATAACTAAAAAAAAGAAGAATTCGAGGAGTCCTTAGAAAGAACATAAGTCAATATCCATGTTGCACTAATTCCGCAACACTTTCTTCATTCTGTTTTTACAGAAAAAGTGAAAGTTGTTCAAATTGTTAACAATGCGAGGAATTTTTATAGTAGAGAAGGAAAGCCGTATTTCTTTATGTCCATAATCTCTTGCTGTGGACTGCTGCGTTCCATGCTTGCAGTTATTTTCTTTTTTTGGACGACCGCTACTGGGCGGAGCTTCTCAAGCAAGAACACTGAGAGATTTTCCTTTTCCCAGGCTGGTAGCAGTGCTTCAATTGTGGGCCACAATCCACGATCGTCCACATGGTTAGGAGAACTCGAACCATCGGAGACGGAGATGATGAGTCGTGGGCAGTGCGCGATTGGTACTGTGCAACCATGTGATTTTGTAAGGCGGAGTTCACAATACATTTGCTGTTTGCGTTCGCAAAATTGTTGTGGACATTAAAAAACGGCTGAAGTAAAATTCTTTTCTATTATTTCTAATGAACAGCAGGAAGGTTTTAAGACTATTGCAGCACGGTGATTGACCTATCATTTTCTTTCCATGGATTCTTCTTTTGGCAGGACCTAACCCGGATATTTTTCGGGAGGTTTGCAGTATCCAATTTATTTTGATGGTTTTCCATCTAAGAAAGGCGAATCCAGAAATTCGGCAACTATGGATTCTTCCCATTTGAATTTGTGAAAAACATTCGATAAGTAAAGAGGCTTTGGCCCCCTCAAGAATCGATTGTTTCTTATGCGTTAAAGTAGAAAGAATGCATAGTTGCCAAATTGCTGGATTCGACCATGCCATCTCAAAATTATTGATGAAAATTGTTTTGAAGGTAAAAAATTTACCTATCCCAGAATGGTTTCTTTGGCATTGTAATTTACATGCAAAAATTTCCTTTTAAAACGGCTTCCAATGTTGGGAATACCACATGAAACCGAATTTTGTTGGATATTCTGAAGCTTGGTATCAATGTATCCATTTACTAAACTAGTCCTTAACAATCATTGTGCTTAACTGAACAAAAACATAAATTTAAAAAAAAATGAGAGGTACCTAAGGAAATGAAACTTCCTAAATAATGTGGTTCAATTTAAATATTAATAATAAAAAAAAACAAATTATTGAATTTTATATCAACTTTTTATCTAACCTTTCTCTACTACTGTGAAACATGACTCTGGGATTGTTAATCCCAAACCGTAAGTATATATATTCTTAAATAAGTTTTCACCTCTCTGCTTTTCAAAGATCAGTGTTTGTAAATAAACTTGAGTAACTTTTTGACCATTCTTAGGTGAATTGTTGTATTTAGCTTTTTATTTTATGTAACAAGGGCAGGACCCAAAAAGTTGAAACTTTCAAAACCAAATTAATATTTGTCTGCATGAAAAACAAAAGGCTACACGTTTGATGTTTATTCAATTTTGCAACTACCTGTCGTTACTTGTTTTTTCGAAATAAATTTACTGTGTATTCTGTGAACTGAAAATTGCGTTTGTATCAATTTATTTTTTGTTGCACCTTGCAAGAATCTGATGCGTTTTTTTATTCTCCGGTGCGCACACTGATGCAGCTCCACTGCACCGAAATGAATGTTTTTTATTCCGGTGCTTCAGCACCAGATCACACCGGAGTGTTGTTTTAGTAGCGGTGCAATGCACCTGATGCTGCTCCGGTGCAAGCTCCAGTGTATCGGAGTTGAAGACCGATGCACTGGAGCTGGAGCTCTAGAGCTTCCGGTGCTGCACCATACAGCTTCCGGTGCAGCTGCAAGAGCTCCGGGTTATTGCACCGATGCGGATTCCGGAGAATAAGAAAACGCTTCAATCATAGATGAAAATCTCTACCAGGATACTTTCTTTTGCAAGTAGTGCATACAAGTCAGGAATGGGTTTGTTGCAAACTTTTGCTACAACGATTAAGAGTGTTTGAACTAATGTAAAATCGCCTGAAAAGTCCTTCGGTGGCATCAGAAAGTCATAAAATGCTATAATAAACTCACAAGAGGCATTTAATGAAATCCAAGATGGTGGAGAAATATCGAGCAATTTGTATGCATGCACCACGAACATCCAAGGATAGCCAAACTCACAATATCGATCACAACCAATTACAAAGTAAACAAACACATAACCTCTACCTCCAGTGAGGTTGTCAAAGTTGGCCATCCTTGGATGTTCATGGTGCATGCATACAAATCGCTCGATATTTCTCCGCCATCTTGGATTTCATTAAAAGCCTTTAATGAGTTTATTACTGCATTTTATGACTTTCTGATGCCACCAAAGGACTTTTCAGGCGATTTTACAAAAGATTACACTCTCTTAATCGTTGTAGCATAAGTTTGCAATAGACCCATTGAATAATCTCAAGTCGACTCCTTTGAATTTGGTTCAGGTAGGCTACCTGTGGTACTCATCACAGTGAATTTAAGCATTACAGGTGGCCCACCTATGCCAGAATGTAAGGAGTTAACTGAGATTATTCAATTTGCTAATTTTACTTACATGTATCAATAAATCAATTTACTGAAACAGTCAATCAGAATCGGAGAGAAAAAGTTGCAATGACAGCTCGTGCAATCTGGCAACAATGTCATCTCTCCATTTGATTATATGTAAAACAATCGATCCGAGAGTGGAACAGCTGTTTCAACAGCAATCGATTGTTGAACATAGATTCATCAAATGGAGCAAAGACATTGTTGCTATGTAGCACGAGCTGCTACTGGAAAGTTGTGACCTCTGAGTAAACTGAATTGGAATAGTATTGTTCCCGGAGACGCAACATTAGCGCAGCAGAGGCATCAAAAATTAGTAGGCGGTACTCTGTATATAAAATTTAAAAATTAAATAACTTTTATTGACAAAGTACACATTTCATTTTTCAAACAAACTGAATGAATTATAAGGCGAGACTGATAAAGTGATCCACATTGATTATTTCTGACTACTCCATTTACAAATGACAGGAAATTTTGCATCATAAAAGTGAAAGTTTACTGATTCATAATTCTACAGCTGACTTGTGGTAGTTTCAGAGGCAACAGAGACCACACACTAGCCGTTCGCGCGGTGGCCGACTTTATTTTCGGGAACTCAACAAACTAACTTGGGGAACAACATCCAACAGTTCCTATTTTTAATGTTGACCAATGACCAAGAAATGATGCTTCCTTCTGGTAAGCTGCTGAGGGCTGACATCAACATCTTTGCTCAACAGCCAACATAGGAACCTTTGGACATTGTTCTGTTGCAACCCCCAAAAAAAATTGCCACAATGGGATCTTATGGGCAAGATAGGTCATGCGCTGCGCGGTCTCTGTTGCCTCTGGGTAGCTTAATGATGTCAGAATGAGCAACCTTTAAACAGCTGGGACAGTGCCATTTTTGGTTAGTAAAATCGACCGCGCGATTAGAAGATGGCGCGCCATTCAAATAATATGAGACATACTTTCATGAGTCCCCTGCTATCAAAATATGTCGAATAACTCATTATACCGTTTAAAATATACAATCACGATTAACTTTACGAGAAAAATCACTGACAAATACGACATGACTGAAGCAATGCAATTGCTCACTCAATGTTTACATTCCTGATGTGCTGATTGCCGCCCTTTGCTGTTAGAATCAGCTCTCATAAGTAGTATCGTTAATTTTTACTCACTTTTTTTTCATTGCCTTGATTTACAAAACTTTTTTGGCCCCTGGCAGTGCCTAATCTGGAGCTTTCTCTTCGTAAAAACAGTGGAAAAGAAATTTTTTTTTTTTTTACAAATGAAAAAAATAGAATTTTGACTAGCATTAACAATGGATTAAATCACGGCCAAGATTAAAGTAATTTTTGTGATTTTCACAACTGATACAATTATCCTACTAATTGGCATTTGCTCAATTTCAAAGTTCAATTTTCAGATACATTGGCGACTTCACATGCCATTTTCTCAAAATTAGACTTCCGAACTTACACCACTATTGCCCAGGGACAGTTCAGTCCTTAGATCTCCTTCCTTAATTTTCAAAGAGAAAAAGTAAGAATTCTCATTGAAAACAGCTCTGGTAACAAAACAAGGAACATACCCATGGTTCACTAGCTCCTTCTAGTGTCAGTTTTATCCAGGATTATCTGATCAATCATCATCTTCTTGGTTATATTGGCAATGTTTAGGCAGTCATCTGAAATAAATTGGGGATAAGCAGAGCAATGAGATTTAGTGAAAATACATGCAATATGTGTGACTGCGTCTGGGAAAAGGGACCATTTTTATAATTAAAGGTTTTATTTTCTTTAAAAATTTGAAGTCCGTATTTTTATTATAACTCATGAAAACACACAGCAAAAGCACACAGCATACGGGGATAAAAAAATGATTCAGGATCCAACCAAACATCTTTTGTCCCGGTTTCAATGCTTCTTAGTTCAAAAGGATCTGGTTAGTGGAGAAAAAATTACTTTGGTCGGATATATGAGTCTCTTTGGCTGCAAAATAAGAAATAAATCCTTAAACATGTTTATCTCAAAATTGCTTTTTTTGAGATATGCTGTTTCCTTGGAGAGGTCCTCACATGTACACATAGAATGGATGGTAAGCTTCAAAATTAAATCATAAATGAACCATTTCAGCAACAACACTTCCCCAAACAATGAAGATTCAGTCAACTAAGTGCTTTCCAGACAAAAGTCAAAGTACAACAAACCAACAAACCAGAGTGCACTGGCTGCATCAGAGTAGAATTCTGAAAGAATTAGTGAGCAACGCGCTACAAGAAGAGTACATACTTCCATTTTAGCCTAGAAACAAGATAGGAATTGAACTAGTGTAGACTGGACAAAATAGAGACAGGAGTACCGGACAATGCTAGAAAACACACACACACAAAAATAAAAAAATTTGGTGAGGACAATTTAGCTTAAATCACAGCCATTTTCAACTCTAAAATTTTAAAAAATAAAAAAATATTAAAATAGTAAAAAAAAGTCAAAATGTGGAGACAGCCACTACTTTTACACACTGTTAACCCTTGATTCCTGTGTTTACAGTGTGTTGGAGATAGCCGCTACTCCTACACACAGGGGTGCAAAATGTGCCCGATCTAGCGATCCACAGATCGCGTGAAAGTGAGGAAATTTCTGGGAAAGTGAGGAAATTTTTCCGATTATTTTTTTTTTATTTATTTTTTTTTTTTTTTTTTTTTTTTTTTTTAAATAATGGCAACAAGGATTTCCGAGGAAAATAGTGTAAAAAATGCGAAAATATCGGTCATTTTGCGAACATACGTTGTTGAAATCTTAAAATAACCAAAAAAGAGTCATCAGTTTCTAATTTTTTTGAGGAAATTTTTGAAAATCCTGTGAGGAAATAAGTTATGGATCGCGTGAAACTTCCGAAGTTTTGGAACATTTTGCACCCCTGCCTACACACTGTTAACACTTGATTCCTGTGTTTCCAGTGTGTAGGAGTAGGAGTAGTGGCTCTCCACATGTTGATATGTTTTTATTATTTTTTTATTTTTAAAATTTTAGAGTTGAAAATGGCTACAATTTGAGCCGAAGCGTCCTCACCACTTTTTTTTTCCATGTTTTCGAGCGTTTTCTCGAACACCTGTTTCTTTCATGCTTTAGCGTAGAGAGCTTATATTTGACTAAATCCTCAATATTTAGGTGCAAAATGTTGTAGAAATGGTTAGTTCATTGATTTAATTTAAAAACTTGCCTTCCATTCTATTTATAATCTCTCTTTCATCAGCTCACCAATCCGATGAATTTTAAATCACTCCCAATCAAAGAATCACGTCATTATGGTTGCCAGTTTATTCACAAAAATATGCTTCGGTAGAGCTCGTTTCAGAAGTGTAGGCGGACCAAAACCATAATCTTTGGCAATTTTTCAACTTTTATTCCTTCAAATCAATACCGAATTTGCCCCTGGATTTATTCTTTTGAGTTTAAAGTTTTCCTCATTAAAAATTGAACACTCAATTTCATTTTTATTCATTTTCATCGAGTAATATCAGAAATAATGTTGACAAATTCCAAAGATTATCGGACTAGGTCCGCCTACACTTCTGAAACGAGCTCTACCAGAATTAGCCTCTCAATATACCTAAAAGATAAAAAGTGTAGATTGACTATTTTTACCCATTCCACTGTGTAATTTCCCACGTTGAGGAATATCTAGAGATTGCAGCATATCCTTGATACCAAAAGGGAAGCGGCCATAGCCTTTTGCAAAAGTCTGTTGAAAGGAAAATAAATCCTATAAGTTAACATGAGCAATGGAAACAAAATATAAAATACAAATCACAGTTTGCTAAAATGATTATAAAGCTACAAAGATTAAAATTAATCTTCAGCGTTTAGTGCCGATTTCTGCCAACAGAGCGTACCATTGGGTTGATGTCAAATCACAGGCCAGAAAAAGTGCAAACTAAAATTGTTGTCTCAAATAATCATCTAGTGTTTAGACCTCACTTTCAAATAACTTATTCTCTACGCATGATCATCTTATTCCAGTCAAACACAATAATTTCTATTTTCTATTTGGATTGTTCTTTGCGAGTTGAACCAGCAGTGACTCGCGCATTTTTGCAACAGTGTTTTGCCCTCGTTTGATTCTATGTAAGACAATCGATTCGATAATGGAACAGTGTTTCACCAGAAATTGATTGTTATACATGGAGTCAAATGAGTTTCCGTTTTAACTGACCTATTCTCTGCTTGAAGGGTCTAAGATGCATTTTAGACCCTTAAAGTATATCATAAGTGGCGGTTGCTACCAGGCCAAGTCCAATAAGCTATACGAGCATATTATTCATAAGTGGCAGTAGCCGAGCAGCCCAGGCCAAGGCAGAAAATTAGTTATACATGCATGTAAGGCTGTAAATATTTAAGATATAATCCTTTCTTGACACTTTAACACCTCACACGCTCCTCCGGCTTGCTCTCTCCAATTTTTTTTATTTTTGTCTTCACCCTTTCGCTCACCACGTCCCATATAAGGGACGACATTTTACATGGAGCCTTTAGGAAATTCGAAAAAATTGACTCCCTCATAAAATCACATGAGAAAAGTTCGTTCAATTTAATGGTTTAGATTTCAGATTACAGGGACACTTTTTTCATAATTCGTGTGCGAAAGGATTAAGGTAGATTTAATCGCCTATAATAGAGCTTGCTTCAGAAGTGTACGCCTAGTGCTGCAGTGCTCAGGAAGAACGCCGTAAAAGCCAAAAATAAAAAAATTGAGTTAGACACGGAAATCTTCTATTTTCGACGTGCACTTTCACGTGGTGAAATCAGAATTCACTTATCTCTATTAGTTTCTGAGATATAGAGGTACTGCCTGCCGTAAGTACGCGGAAATCAGTACCTTTACTCAGGAGAGTAAAGCGCCGTAAGCGCCAATTACACGGGCAGAATGCAGTATCTCCAGCCGAGCTGAGTGGAGATGCGGCGTTCTACCTGTGTATCGGGCGCTTCCTCAGCGACCCTTTACACAACAATGCATGCCCCGCCAGACGGGGAAAAAGCCGTATGTCCATCGTGTCTGCAACCTTCCTTCGATCTTTTGTTATTTGGAGCAAAAATATTTGACTTGGCACCCTTTTACAACAATAAAAATTCAAGTGAAGATACATATAATCGATTAATGTAGGGTAATTCCACGCCTAGGTAGTCCAGGGGAGTTTTTCTTAATTTTCTTCAAACAAACAAATTATTTACATTATTGAACGGCTCAATGTCTCTAGTTTTCAGAAATATATTGGTTTTTCCCCATTCTTGTTTTTTTTCTTGCATTTTCCACTCGTTTTTTAACCCTGTCACTCAGCCCTGACCTTGCAGTAAAAACAGTGATAGTTGGCAACACTGTTTTGTGCGTTTCCTGTCAAAAAAAAGTTTGAGGTTTTGTTGATATTTATTTAGAAAGTGACGACAGGAGGTCCTGCAAAATTTCAACTCTTGAAAGTAAGTACTTTTCCATTTACCTTACTTTTAAAACTTAGTGTAACTTTGGTGACACCCGTAACACAAAAAAGGGATTTTTCAGTATATCTCATTTATTTTCTCCAACATTTGGAAAATATTTTTTTTCCCTGTGTCTAGATGTCAAGTAAGACTTCAGAGTATTTTTTTCCAATTTTTAATGTTAGCAATTAGTGAGAAAAATGTGTTACGGGTGTCACGAATGTGACTCCATGTGACACCCGTAACACATCAATGAATTGAAATCTGAAAGAATCTTATTGAAGCATCCGTCTAGATTTCACAGCGGTTCGAAAACCTGCTTTCAGCACTGCGCCAACACCATCTGCCACTCCTTTCTGGTGGCTGGTTGCCTAAAACTTCCAGGTTCTTATTGAGCATAAAGGGCATTTGATAATGTGTATCTATTTTTGAACTGAGATGAGGCTCCATCGGTAAAGTTTCCCAGGTTTTCAAGCGAAGGCCGCATCTCTCTCAAATACCTGAGAATAACTGACAAATGTAGTAACAGGTACTGTTACTACATTTGTCCAGTTCAAAAATAGATACACATAATCGAATGCCCTTTATGCTCAATAAGAACCTGGAAGTTTTAGGCAACCAGCCACCAGAAAGGAGTGGCAGATGGTGTTGGCGCAGTGCTGAAGGCAGGTTTTCGAACCGCTGTGAAATCTAGACGGATGCTTCAATAAGATTCTTTCAGATTTCAATTCATTGATGTGTTACGGGTGTCACATGGAGTCACATTCGTGACACCCGTAACACATTTTTCTCACTAATTGCTAACATTAAAAATTGGAAAAAAATACTCTGAAGTCTTACTTGACATCTAGACACAGGAAAAAAAATATCTTCCAAATGTTGGAGAAAATAAATGAGATATACTGAAAAATCCCTTTTTTGTGTTACGGGTGTCACCAAAGTTACACTAAGTTTTAAAAGTAAGGTAAATGGAAAAGTACTTACTTTCAAGAGTTGAAATTTTGCAGGACCTCCTGTCGTCACTTTCTAAATAAATATCAACAAAACCTCAAACTTTTTTTTGACAGGAAACGCACAAAACAGTGTTGCCAACTATCACTGTTTTTACTGCAAGGTCAGGGAAGAGTGACAGGGTTAAAAAACGAGTGGAAAATGCAAGAAAGAAAACAAGAATGGGGAAAAACCAATATATTTCTGAAAACTAGAGACATTGAGCCGTTCAATAACAATAATGTAAATAATTTGTTTGTATGAAGAAAAAAAATTCACACAATTTCTGCAATTTTCTTTCAATGGGGGAAAAAATAAGTAAATCTGCAGGTCTTGTCATTTTTTCTAATAAAATATGTCTCACAACTGACTAATCTCACCTCTCTGACCTAATCACAACGAATTAAATTGAAAAAGGTCAGTTTCTTTTCCACGAGGGGCGCAGAAATTAATGAGAGCACAGAGGGACAATTCGTGACACCCGTAACGTGACACCCGTAACGCAAGTTTTTGTGTTTTTCAGAATGAAAGAGGCAGAAAGTAAAAAAACTAATGATAAGGAATTGAAGCGCATACCCTCTACTTTAACATATTAGCTGGACAGATTTTTATCTTTGTAAAATTCACAGAGTTTTCGTATTACTTTCAGTGAGGCGAAATTCCCTTCCAAATTTTGTGACACCCGTAACGCACCCATTTTAGTTTTTTTTCAGGATCAGAATAAAAAGGAGACAATTTCTGATATACTGAAATAATCTACAAAAAAAGTTCTTTCTGCCTTTGCTAAAAAGTTTTAGATTACACTTTCAGAAAGTGTTAAATTTTTAGTTCAAAGTTAAAAAGGTGTGACACCCGTAACAGTGGAATTACCCTGTATGAAAACGTGCCAAAATCGAAACCAGTTGGGAGGGCCATGCGTTTAACTTTGAACGCGTTTTACTTGATTTCATGTGCAGTGGAGGTACGGCATTCTTCCTTAGCACGGCAGAGTACCAAGACCATAATCTTTGGCAACTTTTTAATTTTCATTCCTTCAAAACTAAACAAACTTGTCTTCGAATTTGAACTTTTAATTTTAAAGTGTTCCTTCATGAAAAGGCAATGCTCAAATTCATTTTCATTTTGAAAGAAGAGAAATAATGTTGAAAAATTCAAAAGGTTATCGGTCTGGGTGCGATTACACTTCTCTTAATTAAAATTGATGATTTGCTAATGGGAATGAGGAAATTCTATATTAGCTTGATTTTTAGAGAAAATAAAAAATTTGAAAAAAAGAAAGTTGAAACTAAACAGGGGATTTTGAAAAATAAATTAATAAAAAAAATTAATTGGAATTGTTTGAAAAATTATAATTTAAGAAAACATTGTTTGGAATTAAAAGACCCAACAAAAAATTGAACAGAAAAGTTTGGAACTAATGATCGCCATGACTACAATTTTATGCAGTGCCGCCATCTACAGTCTCCCGTTATTATATTATTGCATCTGTTTCTGCCTACGCGGCTTGGAAGACAGCAGACTGTTTCTTGGTAGTACGCAAACTTCCGTTAGACAGCGTAGAACAAGATTACCCTATATTATGATATACAGACCTTTTTTAAGTCAATCCATGATCGAAACTCATCTGAGGGGCTCATCTGACTGAATTGTAGTTGCTGAGGTAACATGAAACCAAGATCCCACGACCCACTTGTAACAAATATAAAAGATCCTCCATCTTCTTTATTTTCATTGAGCCATTGGTTAAAATTTTTCCAGACTTGTGGAAAAGTTGATGCTTTATCCACAGTTTCCTGCACAATCAAAAACAATGATAAAGTGGGAAAGCCAGCAGACAATAGGTCCAAACATTTTGATGGTCGTTGAAAAATTACGACAGAGAGACAAAGACTTCCAAGGCAACAGAATCTTTGATGAAAACAGGTTTTTTTTTTTTTTTAATTTCATGCATATGTCTACATCCCAGGCTACTTATTAAGGTGATTCCGTGGCAAACTCCCGAAAATTTTAATCCGATAGATGACGTTACTTGTCGCTGGCTCCGAAAATAGTCGTTTTTTGACGGTTTTTGGCTGTTTTCTCTGAACAGACGACTAATAGACAAAAAATCGGAACGTCAGCACCTGCTTAATTTTTTGCTTGATTTTTTGAGACATAAACGGGCCAATTGGTTCTAAAATAAAGGCGTATCTATGCAAAGAAAAAAATCATATGTAATTTGGAGTTGTATCAGTAAAGATTACAGGTTTCTGTTTCACCTGTAATCTTTACTGATACAACTCCAAATTACACATGATTTTTTCTTTGCACAGTTACGCCTTTATTTTAGAACCAATTTGGCCCGTTTAAGGCTCAAAAAATCAAGCAGGTGCTGACATTCCGATTTTTTGTCCATTATTCGTCTGTTCAGAGAAAACAGCCAAAAACCGTCAAAAAACGGCTATTTTCGGAGCCAGCGACAAGTAACGTCATCAGATTAAAATTTTCGGGAGTTTGCCATGGAATCACCTTAATGATAATAATGCTGACCCATTATCTTACAATTTTTCTTCACAACAAAAGTCAATAGCAAGTCTTCAAAAAAAAAAAAAAATAGCCACAGAGCGATTGACTGGTGTGTGGTCTATGTTAAATATTGTCTCTGGAACAGATGAATAGATGGATAAATAAATAATTAAATGGACAATAGGAGGTTTTTGTCTATGATAAATACCTGGATGATTCCTGTGAGTTGAATACAAAATGGAGTCAGTTGTGGATGAGCTATTGGCCTGACAAACTCATGAAAAACAGAATCAACTTCCAAAGTCTTAGAATTCAGTCTCAGGCATGGGATCTCGATTATTTCCTGCAAAATTTTTAGAGATGGTCAAGGCAAATGATACAGAGCGTTCCATTAATATTTGAGACCCTGATGGCAGCGGCGCATTGAGAACTGTGTAACAAACTACCCTTTGTTTTGCGATGAGTAAACAAAGGCTTCTTGCCTCCGAAACAAAAGTTAGCATCAAGTTGAACAATTGATGACACGTTACTGCCATTTGCATAATCAACTCGGATTGAAACCCACTTTGAACCTGAGTTACTGGAAAACCTGACTATTTATGCAGGTATCTAAACTCAAGTTAAGCCCAACCCATGTAAGCTAACCCAAGTTGAGAAGCCTCCTATAGACAAGGATATTAGTAAAAAATTACATCAAAAAGTAGCTTTGTCAAGGTGGTAATTGTGTCTCAAATCAGAAGGAAGAAAAACCAAAACAGAAATATAGGCAAATTCGATACAGCTGAATTAATTATTTCTAAAAAAAGTATGTCGAAATAAATCTTTTGTTCAGTCTACAGTAACGAGGCCAATTTTTTAAATTGGAACACAACGGAACACAACCAGGGGCATCATTTCAAATGGGGGGGGGGGAGTCTGATCCGACCACCAAAAAAAAAAGGTCTCACCACTTAAATAAGAATTAGTGTAAGGCAGGGTAGCGCCACTTCTTCTTTTTGTTAAACGTATCAATTATTTTAGAATTCGGACTAGTCAAGATTTAAATCTGACTGTTGATCAAAATCTATGGAAGGGGGAGCCAATTTCCACCCCTACCTCCCCCCCCCCCCACCAAATGGCGCCCAGGAAATCAACTTTATATTCACTGGGTACACAGCGGTATGCAAACAGGGTTGGATGGTTTACACAGGCCACTCTGCCGCCTTGACCCCAATGACTTATGGTACACTGAAATATAACTTCAAATCCGTCTCGGCGAACACCTCAGCCCCCCTCCCACCCATGACCGCCAATGACCACCATCCGCCCATGACACACAAGCTGACGAGAAAATGAACTAGAAGGAAATATTCTGACCTGTGGAGTTACTTTCACAACATTATCACAAGTTGCTTCGAAATCCAAGATAAAGAAGTAGTCAAATTTTTGCTTAGGTATGATGCTTTCTTGATTAATTTTCCTTCTCCTCCAGTATTTGTCTCGTGATGCGATCCTTGAGTCAGAAAAAGCTCGGGATGTGGGTTGACTGTACAACTTTCGGAGCGAGTGAAACGGGAGAATGGTGAGTGATCGAAAGTTTGACATGGATGAAAATTATTTCGCTGCGGAATCGGTCAACAAACAAAATGCACAAAGAGACATTTGATAGGTATCGTGTCAATTGACCGACAGAGACAAGGACAGGGGGAGTAAAACCACTGAAGCACTGAAGAACATTTAAATATTAGAGTTGTAGGACTTATTATAGGGTTCAACCTTTAAATGGTGCGGCAGAGTAACAAGAGAAGGAGGAGAAATTCGAGAAATAAAATTAATAAACATAACCTAATTTTCACATGCTGCCATGGTCTCTGGCCATGGCAGAGGACCGGACCAAAGAGTAAACAAGAGTCGCAATTGAATGGAAGGCCTGCGTGGTCAACGCAGATAAGGGATCGGAACGCGGGCTGGCCTCTGATTGGCTGCAACGGGTGGAGCAAAAATGACTCGGGGTATAGGGAAAATAACACGGGATTTTCGTTCCGGGGCGTTTACCTCGAAACCTAAGCAAAATGGTATCCAAACAATTTATACGAGTCGATTCAGCAGATTTTTCCAAACAATTTGATAGGTCATAAGTGCCACAATATTGCAAATTCGAAAAGACTGTTTCAGTTTAAAAGTACGCACAATAGTGAGTTACTCAAACACTGCTCGACCACTCGTCAATTATGTAATCACACTATTGTGCGTACTTTTAAACTGAAACAGTCTTTTCGAATTTGCAATATTGTGGCACTTATGACCTATCAAATTGTTTGGAAAAATCTGCTAAATCGACTCGTATAAATTGTTCAGGTACTATTTTGCTTAGGTTTCGAGATAAACGCCCCGGAACGAAAATCCCGTGTTATTTTCCCTATACCCCGAGTCATTTTTGCTCCACCCGTTGCAGCCAATCAGAGGCCAGCCCGCGTTCGGATCCCTTGGATCCCTTATCTACGTTGACCACGCAGGCCTTCCATTCAATGGAGCTGTTTCAAACTTTTGCTACAGGCTTATTAATAGTTGATTATGGGGTAATACCCTATAAAAATAACGATTAGCGCACTAAAAAATCACGAAATCCACTCCTAAATTTACAAAATGCTTTTAAACGCGAGACCGTAATGGCGGCCGAGGCCGCGGTTTTCTTATGGCAATTGTGTGCTTCTTCTTCTTCTTGTGTGGTGTTACGAGACTACCTCCTGTAGATGACGCTGACTGAAGATAGGGAAACCCAATGCAAACCGCGGCCCCGGCCGCCATTACGGTCTTGCGTTTAAAAGCATTTTGTGAGTTTAGGAGTGGATTTCGTGATTTTTTAGTGCGCTAATCGTTATTTTTACAGGGTGTTACCCCATAATCAACTATTAATAAGCCTGTAGCAAAAGTTTGCAACAGCTCCATTGCGACTCTTGTTTACTCTTTGGACCAGACGGACCTTTTAGGACGGACCAGAGGCGGCGAGGTTTCGTGTTCTAATAATCGATTGATCGAACTTTTTCAATCGATTGTTCAAATGTCGATTATCTTGATAATCGATTACCAATTTTCGATTAATCTAAAAAATTGAAGTTGAGTTTAATAGCTCCATTTCTTTACATTTCATTATGCATGGTGTGTAACAAAAAATGATCAAGGGCGAGTATTTCAGAACGGCTTCGATTTTCGAAAAACGCTCAAACACGTTTTCGCTTATTTGGAGGGGGGCATCTTTTTTGGGGGTTTTCACCTTCGGCGTCCTCAAGGGGCGCCGCGCCGGCTGGGGGCGGGGGGCACCACCCCCCTAAATTTGCATATTTCAAATGGGGACCCCACATTTTTATTACAGATTCGGAAAGAATACAAAATTCCAAGACATTGAGCGCAAACCGCGCATGTCAATATCGATTTTCGTATTCGATATATCGAACCTCAAAGTTCGATATCGATCAATTTTCAAAAAATTAGAACTTCTCCGAAAAAGGTCGGATTTTCAAAAACTAAGTGCCTAAAAAGTACTCTCCAGAACGAGTACTTTTCAAATAAAAATACACATTTTGCATAAAATTTACACTGTTGCCATTTTGGGGCCCCTAAATATTTTTCAAAATTATCGAACATTTTTATTTCGCTATTTTCTTGAAAAACGATCCAAATTCACAATGTTGGCCCCGACATTGTCCGATGAGGGTCAATGTGTGCGGAAATACACTTAAAAGCTCTCCAAAGTCTCGCATCATTAATTAAAACAACAATTTTTTGGCTCAATTTCCGATTTTGATCTCATCATTTTTTTAGGCTTTTTTGAGACTTTTGACAATTTAGTAGCGTATTTTAGCACACATTAACCCTCATCGGACAATTTCGGAGCCCATATTGTGAATTTGGATCGTTTTTCAAGAAAATAGCGAAATAAAAATGTTCGATAATTTTGAAAAATATTTAGGGGCCCCAAAATGGCAACAGTGTAAATTTTATGCAAAATGTGTATTTTTATTAACCCCCCAAAAACCAAATTTTGGTTGTGACAGTATTTTTAAATAAAATTTCAGGTCCGAGTTGCCATAAGACCAATTTTTCCAGATCTTTTTATCGTCATGCGTTCAAGAAAACCATAAGTCGTGTCAGCGCTCCGGCTAGAAAACGCACACGCAGAATTAAAGTTTTGGTTCGACGTTACTCCTAAGGTTACTCTAGCGATAACTAACTAGCGTTCGCGCGTCGCGTCACGTCAGGCGCGCAGCGACAATCTTTCAATAAGCTTTACTTCAACCATCAAGCGTCCGCGCGTCGCGCTCAAAGCAGCAACTGCGACAAATGGGTCACACTGTTCACTCGCTCGCTGCGATCTGTCTGCAAGCGCGACTTTATTTCAGCGACGCGACAAAGTCAGCGTCAGCACGAAATTAGTCAGCACAGCGACAAATCAGCAGGCAGCTAATGATCAGAGAAAGTTGAGAAAGTTATCTAAAATTGTCAGCAACAGCGACGGTCAGCGGCGGTAAAACAATTGTCAGCATCAGCGATCAATGTGTAATAAAATCCAACACGTCGCGACAATCAGTCAGCTCAGCGACTAAAAAGTCAGCAGAAGCGACATCACGTCAGCAACAGTGAATTACATACACAAAGTTCAGCACGACGCGACACTAGCAAGTAGACGCGTTAAAGAAAATAAAATAAATAAAAGATTGAAAAAAAACTAAGTATTTGGATGTCAGATAGGCAAATATATCGAAATATATCGAATGATTAAAACGACGAAAGTTCAACTGTACAAATGTATATTCAACAAAAAACAAACTTATGCAAAGGTATCACAGACTCAGGTTAATTGTATACTTACAATTAAGAAGCATCAATTATAAATTTAAGAAAATAATCATCAAAAGAATCGATCATTAATCAATAGCTCAAACGCTCTCGAGCCGGGGCTAGTAGAAGACTGAACCCACGAACTCTGGGCAGACGAGTTTAAATAACAAAATAAAAGCAATGAGAGCGAGAAAGAAAGAGAAACAAAGAGTGAGAGAGAGATCATTACGTAACTGAAAATAAAACGGGAATCAGACAAACATTGCACTTTTTTGCTATAAGCGATTTAACAGTCATTACTGGTGTGAAAACCTCCACAAATAACGATAGCAGCACTAAAAGCTTCCGAAATCCACTCCTAAACTCGATAAACGCTTTTATTTGCGCGGGCGTAATGGTGACTGAGGGTAGTAACAATGGGAGATTCGGGATTCCCATACCTAACAATACTGTAACTCCATCAAGAAGTGACCAATAAGAGACGACTTTCATTTGAAACCGGTGTCATTAGGTGTTGCGGTACCATTCATCGGATGTGGATCACTACTCTGGTGACTAAAAGTCTACTCAGTGAATCATCCTTGTCAACATAGAAAGAGTGACGAAATGAAGATAGGAATCTCCCATTGTTACTGCCCTCGGCCACCATTACGACTTCGCAAATAAAAGCGTTCATTGAGTTTAAGAGTGGATTTCAGGTTTTTAGTGCTGCCATTGTTATTTTTCGAGGTTTTTGCACCAGAATCGAACGTTAAATAGCTTGAAACAAAAGTGTGCAACATCCCCATTGGATCTGGGGCTTGCAGACGAAGGACCAAATTTTGGTAGGTCCCGAGCCCCCGAGCGTAACTTACGCACGGTCATGTGACCGTGCGTAAGCTCTCTGATTGGTTGAAACCGCACGCAAGTAAACGCTTGGAACCTAACATCATTTGATCCCAATACCGTCTGTTATCGTTGATTTTGCCGTATACTTTGATCGAGTGTTTATTTTTACCTATGGAACCAAATGTTAGATCTCGAGCATTGAATTGCGTGCATCTTGCGTGCGGTTTCGACCAATCAGAGAGCCTACGCACAGTGACAAAAGTAAAAAAACCGACTATCTTGTAGGGTTTTTTGGACTTTTCTAATGGAAAGGGGGGTAACCAATGGGCAAGTTTCCGGCATTGGTTTTCTTTAATTGCAAAATCAACGGCTGTGGCGACAATGGGAAGATAAGAGATCGACGCTTCAGATTCGGCGACGCGCATTTGAGTTACGCAGTGGCGCTACCCTAGATGAGTCAGATCACGAAGACAAATGTCGGAATAACAACAACTATGGATCTCTCCACTTCCGACAAGTTATTTCTTCAAGAAAATAAGTTTGTTCACTTATTTAATTGAAATAGTTCGCTTATTAAAGCTATTTTGGAAAAAAAGGTTAAATTTGCCGGTTTTTTTAATTATTCAAAATGTTTGGACTTGGAGACGTGTATAAAAAATATAACGAATTATAACGCCCCCATTTTCACATATTTTGTAGCCCAAACTATGAGGATTCAGAATATTTGTTCAGATTTTGCGCAAACTTGCGCACAATCTCACAGCGATAGTTTGAATGTGCCGGTTTTACTTACCATACTCCATTAAAATCGTGTTTAACCTGAGCTCATAGTAATATTCATAATTCTTCTGAATTAGTTGGTATAGAGAGCAATAAGGGCTTGAGACCTTAATGAAACAATGAGTTGTGGTAACAAAGTCGTCTTGTACGATTCTATTGCTTAATAATCCCTCTTGTGATTCTCATTTCTTTAAATTGCGAAGTGAATGTTCTTAAATCAGAATAAAGAACTGATAGAAATAAGAGAAGAGGCAGAGTATTTTCTTCGAAACATCTTGGCTAGGTATCTAATAAACAGCCTACTTGAGAGTGAAATAATTAATGCTGCATTACAAAACTGAACTTGACGAGTAAATAAAGCAGAATGAACATCTTCAGGATTTAACGATGACATGCTATAATAATTAAGTCACGAATTTACAAGTGTTATATTTTGGCAACTTAGAGGTACGAGGGTGGATTTTAAAGTAAGTTTACCTATTTTTTTCTCTCAAAGACTATTAATGTTAGAAAAAAAACAAAACCAGCGTTGGAACGTAGGGGAAGTGTGGGTGGGATGGGACACTTTTTTTCAAACCTGTCTATGGGTCCCTTAATTTTTTTTTTCTTCAAAAGTTGCTATTGGAGATTATTCAGACTGACAATAAAAATGTTTCGCCTTGATTTGGAGAAAAAATATTAAAAACTAAATTTTTTAGAGCAATTTTTTTAAAAATTCAAAAAGTGTCCCATCCCTAACTACCCTGTATGGGTTGGGACAGGGCTCAGTGAGGGTTGGGACATGGAATGATTTTATCAATGTTTTAATGTTTTAAACAACTTTAATTAAAAAAAAAAACACTTCCAGAACGTAAAAAGGTTTCAAAGAATACAAAAAATGGTAGAAAAAAATTAAATAATTGATAAAAACTGCCTCCGCGGTTAGAAATATGGCGCTAGCAGCTACGGAAAAAATTATGAATTAAAAAATCCGTTTTAAAGTTAAAAAAAAATTAGAAAAATTAAAAGAATAGTTAAAATTACTAATCTAATTAATTTAGGACCTTAAATATGATGGTACTGAAAAGTTTCCACAGTTTTCAAAGTTTTTCAGTTTTTTGTGTTTGAGAAGCACTTTGAAAATGTGTCCCAACCCTCCCTGAGACCGATGTCCCAACCCTCCCAGAACGACAAAATGTGAACAAACAACAATACCAAAAAGTGAGGTTAGGTTATGAAGATTGCAACTGCGGGAAGTTTCACCTAAATATATACTGTTTTCGGCCCCCCAATTGTGAGAAGTTTAAATAAATACAAAGCAAAAAGTTTAAAGAATTAGAAAATGCCAGAAAAAAAATTAGTATAGGTCAAAACAACAAAAATGACCTAGCGGGAAGAAGAGAAGTGATATTGCCTCCAAACTCCGTTTGGCAGTGTGGCCTCACTAGTAGAGTTTTACATCCCAGGATGAAGTTGGTAGTGCCAACCTAAACTGAGAAAAACGCAATGTCCCAACCCTCCCGGTGTCCCAACCTAGAGTTCCTATATTTAGAGAGTTAAGACAAGAGGGTAGTCAACTTCTGATTGGTCGATGAGTTTTAGGCTCTACGGATGCCGCCATTGGATGCGATTTTGCACTTTTGTTTACAATCGCAGTTGTTTACCAACAGTATTTTACGGATAAAGAGTTAAATATCGGCGAATCTGTAAATTTTAATCATGAAACGCCTCAAGAATGTCTAAAAATCCCAAAAGAACCTTTCAAAGCGTAAATGGATGTCGATGCACAAAAGCAGTAAAAGATTACATCATTAGAAACTCAGCGGCACTGTAATCTTTGCAGTGGACAAAAACACAACAACGGCCCTCAGAATGTAAACAAATGTGCAAAATCGCATCCAATGGCGGCGCCCATGGTTTCTCTTGTCTTAACTCTCTAAATATAGGAACTCTATCCCAACCCACCCACACTTCCCCTACATATACTCTCAGCTTTTTAACGAGCTACAGTTTTTCAAATTTGGCTTACGCGTTGCGGAGATAATGTGGATTTTCCACACCCGCCTCTCCTTCAAACTTGCCCACCTTTTACGCGCTGCGGAGCTTCACAGAAAACATGAGTTGAAGAATTTGAAAAAGTAAAATAGAGCTATTATTTTATTGAAACAAGTTATAACATTGTTGTGAGGCATCTCACCTCATTTTTTGACACAACCAATCGCTAGATTCTTGAATTTTTCAAATCGTTGCAACAATTTCTGTAAACAGCCGTCGTAAAATTCTTTCCCCATACTCCTGAATCAGGTTTTGACGCAAGCTGCTAATCCAGCTTCAATTCATGATGATTGCACTTTCAGTATTGACCGAAAGTTTGAAGATCAATACAAATTGGATCATTTTATCAGTAGAAGAGTAGTCTATTCAGTTAAAAACATGCACTCAGGTGTTATTGAGATGTCTGATCCGGAGATAAGCGCATCGCCTGCCGAAACTCGCAGTCTTCTGTAGACCCAGTTAGCAAAAACCGTCTTCAATCCGTCTTAAAAACGTCTTATAAGACAAGTAAAGTTGTCTTAAATCCGTATTTAATCCGTCTTAAAGACGTCTCTAGTTCCGCCCAAACACGTCTTTGAAGACGTCTTACGAATCCGTCTTTAAGACGTTTTTAAGACAACTTCGAAAACCGTCTTACGAATCCGTCTTAAAGACGTTTTTAAGACAACTTTGAAAACGTCTTACGAATCCGTCTTAAAGACGTCTTATAAGACAACTTTGAAAACCGTCTTACGAATCCGTCTTAAAGACATATGAAAGGCGTCGGTCACAATGCTCTAAATTTATAGGTTACGTCTCGAGGAAGCCTAGCTTTCCAAGCTTGCTTGAAAATAGTCAACATTTTCAAAAATTTTGAAAATTTTCGTAATTTTTAAAATTTGAGCAAATCTTGGTAATTTTCAAACTTAATAAAAATTTTCGTAATTTTCAAAATTTATGAAAATATTGGTAATTTTCAAATTTTCGAACTGTGGACATTTTCGTAATTTTCGAAATTTGTAAAAAAAAATAGTGATTTTTGCAAATTATCAATATTTAGGGACTTTAAAACGTTGGAGTCAATCTTCTAGCTATCTTGGCTGAAGACGGCTTTAAGACGGATTAAAGACGCTTTGTAAGTCTGGATTGAAAGACGTCTTAAAAATCACTTTGGAAGACGGTATTCAAGTCGTCTTGGAAGACGTCTTTGAAGACGTCTTTGAAGACGGATTTAAGACGGATTAAAGACGCCTCGTAAGACTGGATTGAAAGACGTCTTAAAAACCACTTTGGAAGACGGATTTAAGACGGAATACAAGGTGTCTTCTAAAATCGACTTAAAGACGCATTTAAGACGAATTTAAGACAAGCTTAAAAGACGTCTTTGGATCCGCGACCATAAGACGGATTTAAGACGTCTGTAAGACGGAATGAAAAGACGTCTTACAAAAGCCCATTTTAAGCCAGATCGGCAAGCCTGATATTGTTATCTGGGGAGCGTGAAAAGGTTGGAACGTTTGAAGGAGAGACGGGTGGGGAAAATTCACGATATCTCCGCAAAGCGTTGGTCAAATTTGAAAAACTAAAGCTCGTTAGAAAGCTGAAAGTACGTACGTTTCAACGCTGGGTTTTGTTTTTTTTTCTGGCATTGATAGTTTCTGAGGAAAAAAATAGGTAAACTTACTTTAAAATCCACCCTCGTATTTTTGCAATCGAAAAGGAGGATGCAAAATGGAAAGTATCTATAATATGTTTGACATTTTGATACTTTTAGCATAAATTCGGATTAATGTAAGAGAGAATTATTTCACTTTACTGCCTGAGAAAAGGCCGTAAAAAACCCTTTAACTTCATTTGACAATGCATTGTCGCAATGGTGAAACTCAATAGGTGAAGGTTGAAGTTGTGTGATTACAGTCGCCTCGCCGCATACATCCACGTTCGCGCCTCAACACTCTCGCTACAATTGAATCAATATAATATATTTATTGCATAATTTGTTTCAATATCTTTTGAGGAAGACTAAATTTTACTTTCCTTAATAATTAGAGAAGTAGTTTACGCTTTGTTCACGTTTTTTTTAATACTTAACATATTTTTATCGTTGTTATCAAACTCATTTGGTGAGTTTTTTTTTTTTTTTTTTTTTTTTTTGAGCTCGTTGTTTTACTACCAAGCTCACATTATGTGTTATCTAATAAATAATCCAGTTGCATCCTCAACAAGGATATCTGATTTTTGATAAGTAGTAGTATAGTTTTTATTTGTTGACAGTACGACAGAAAAAAAAGAGAAAAAAAGAAAAAAAGAAAAAAAAGGGAGTTGCAATTCAACAGTGTTTTCCAGATTGAAGTGGCATGTACATTGGCAGGAGGTACCTACCGTGACATTTTTCTAGGCCCTATGATCATTCCTCTATCGAGAAAAATAATGAATATACGTGTAGTATTTCATTGTCTTAGCCTAAATATACTTTTGATACCATCCCACTAATTCGCCAAGTAAACCGATAGAAAAAAAGGTATTTTACTATGACAGAAAAAGGCGTCAAAATAATGCTTGTAGATTCTTGCAGATGCCCCATTTCAGCGAAACACCCCCCTCCTCCAAACAATGTAAAAGAAGAACATTTAAATTAATTTTTTCCCCGAAAACGCTAAAAAGAACAAATAAATTTTGAATTCAGCGTAATGTTTCACGCAAGTTGAAATTCTTCTTCGCTCACGCAGAAACCCGGCCCAATCTCAAAGCGAAGCTCGAATCCTTGGTGGGAGGGGGGATTGCATACCTCCCACCTCCCCCCCTCCTGATTTTAGCGCACCTGAACATATGCTAGCAATGAAGCTCTTGCATGGTCTGTCTTTTGTCTATGGGCAAATAGACACTCAAATCGCATGTATATAATTCTATGAAAGTCTGGGCGAGACTCTAAAAAAATTCTTTAAAATATTATTTCCTCTGGAAAGTTTTGAAATGCAAAATCTGAGTTGGAACTGGTGAGGCGAGACACAAACAAACAAGTGCGCTTTGACGGCACTAAAACCTGATAGAGCTGAAATTTCACTGTTTAAATGTTCTTCTTTTACATTGTTTGGAGGAGGGGGTGTTTCGCTGAAATGGGGCATCTGCATATGTTTTCCGTGAAATGAAATATGTTGAACAGAGCCTACGTACCTCCCCACCCCCCCTTTAATAAATTCACCAAAAGTAATTGAAAATTTTACTTTTTTATCACAAAACAAAAGAAATAATAACTTTTTGGAAAGTTATTCTGGCCGCCCCCGTGGAAGACAGTTTATGGATTTCGAAAAGGTCAATACCGGTACCAAGAACTCGTTCAAGCGTGTTTTAGAAACAAAATCCCTCTTCAAAAACAGACAGCAGGAGGTACTCTAAAATTTCAACTTTGATGCGTGCGCAATTGAAACGGGGGAAAAGTTAAAGTCGCAATAAAGACCAAAGGTGACAATGTTGCAAGACCTCCGCAACTGTTCTAAACGATCTACGTTTGCAGCATGTAAACCTATGGGCGTAGCAACAGTAGATGTCAGGGGGGCCTGGCCACCTCCAGAAAATCCGATGTTAAAAAAAAAACAAAACAAAACAAAAACCAAAAAAACAAAAAAACACGGTAATAATTTAAAAAGAAAAAAATCAAATAAATGTAAAACGAATGACGAAATAAAAAACACTGTTCAGGCATTATTACATATTTTACGAAATATTATATTATTGAATGAATGAGTTGCAAAAAATTATAATGTGAAATAAGTTTTTCCCAGGCCTTCAGAATATTCCCAATCCGGCGATCCTGGGATCGTGGGAAACCAAGATCTATTAATACCAGGTCAGTCCAGTAGCAACTAGGCAGGGCTAGCGCGTTCCGTTGCAGAACGTCTACCCTAGAGTCCCTTGATGGAAATATTGTATAGGGAGTACCGACACGAGCTCAACGAGTTGTGATTGGTCGTTGGTTTTAGGCTCTCACGGAGTCGAGCAGGAGTCGACGACATCGAAGGCTCCACACGAAAGGAGTCGATTCGTTGAGGAACGTATGGGAACGGACCGGAATGCCGGAAAATCCGCCAGTCCACCACTGGTCCACTGTCGAACTTAACCTTCGAATGCGTTCACGCGGTCGACAAAATCGACTCCTGTCAAAATGCATAAAGCGTCGTGTCGGTACTCCCTATACAATATTTCCATCAAGGGACTCTAGTCTACCCGAGTTGCTGGGTATCTATCCCCCGAGCTGCTGCTGGGCATCGCGCCGAAAAATGTTGGTCCGAAAAAGTACATGATAAGATGCTTGATGAGGCCGTAAACTATCTACTTGCATGTTTAAATCCTCACCATTCACCAATGTAGTTTGATCATTTCGGACCGACATTTTCCGGCCCCTGATTTCGGACCGACATTTTCCGGCCCCTGCCCCGAGTTGCGTGGTTCACTTGGCGGAATCAACAGCTGTTATGCGGAATACGATGCACGGTGACTGCACTCGTAATGCGGGGGAACTTTGAAATGGTCCACCTACTGGACTGACCTGGTATACCTGGTTTTAATAGATCTTGGTGTGAACCGGTGCGCGGTGTGGCGAAATTTCATCGATCGCGCTGATTTTGAGGGAAGAAGGTAAGCGACATTTTCGTCGGATAGAAAAATCGGAGGTAAATCTAAAAAAGACCTGGAAAGAAAGAGATTTGACAACAACGTTGAATCATTCGCTGGAAGCATTGACGCATTCTTTTATTTGGGCGACGAGAACATAGATATAATGGTTGAATGTTACCTCTCGGTCCGTCTGTGCGTTCTTCAAAAATCTTTGAAGGGGGGGGGGGAGAAACAGGAGCTTCAAAAGCCTGTATAAAAGTGCAGATTGAAACCTTCAACTTTCAATCCATGTGATGAATGGACTCATTATGTTTGTGTTTGCTGCAATTTTTATCCTCACGGTAAGTTAACCTTGCAGAGTAGCTCGCCATAAAATCAAATTAAAAAAAAAAAAAAAAAAAAAAAAAAAAAAAAAAAAAAAAAATTCAAATTTTCATCAAATAAAAAGTGTATAGGTAAATGTCAAGTCTTTGCAAATTATTTTATTTCTTTTTAACTTTTTTGTTTTTATTTTTTTCATTAGTATTCTTCTTTAAATTTTTTATTTAGTTTCGTTTTTTATTTTTATTTTTAAATTTTTTTATTTGTTATAGTGATTCTACGGCTCCTAACAAAATATTCTACGACTACAACTTTACTACTGCTTTTTTTTTTTTTTTTTTTTTTTTTTTTTTTTTTTTTTGGGGGGGGGGGGGTCAAAAGAGTGAAATTCAGAGCACAACCAGCAAAAAATTCGAAACATTCGATTAAACTTCAGTGATACCCAAAATGTCATCCATACGAGAAATAAAAACTCAGAGCAAAAGTAAAACCATTCTCTCCAGAACAGTTCCGATTGCATTCACGTTGGAAATGAAAGCCTCTTCTCTCCCCCCCAGGGGCGTCAATCCTTGGGGGGGGGGGGGGGGCAATTTCCCCCCCCCTCCCCAAGGATTTGAAGTCAGGCTCAAAAACGGAAACGAAGTATATTAATGAGCAAAATAAGGCTCTAAAATTATATTGACGAGCAAAAAAAAAAAAAAAAAAAAAAAAAAAAAAAAAATCATGTCATCAGATTTTTGCCCCCCCCCCCCAAGCTGAACGCGAAATGACGCCCCTGACGAAATGACGAATTCGCCCCCCCCCCGAATATTTAATGATATATAGAAAATTTTATAAACAAGTTTGCTCTTGAAAGGTTTGGAAACGTTTAAAATTTGTTGTGAACAATTAAAGAGTGCCGGAGAATGTTCCCTTTTTCGTTAAATAGATTAGAACGAAGAAAGATGATTGGGAGAAGCGAATCACGAGGTTTTTGACAACAGAGTTGGGCAAATAAGAGTGTAATCGATTGCACGATTACTGGGTGATTGGTAATCGTCAAGTCTTTGGATGGTAATTAAATGTAGTCTTCACAGTTTTCTAATAAACTTTAGGGTTATTTCGATTAGATCTGATACTTCCGCAGCTAATATGATGAGTGGCTTGTAGAAATTTTGCCCTGCATGATTACCGTAAAGTCACCCTTCGAAAAATCGACGATTTACGATATGTAATCGTGAAAATTACCACCCCCACTCACCTAGCTCTGGTTGACAACCTCAAAATTCAAAATTTGGAATACGAACACGTATGCAACATCCAATTAACTATCAGCAGTTCAAGACTCTCTGATGGTCCAATTTATCGGATAATTATTCCAAGTTTTTAGTGGACTTGACATCCTTGAGTCTCGCCTTCACCAATCACAGTTCTTCCTTCTGAGGATATCGGTGCCCAGTTACCAGCCAGTTGGCCAGTTAACTGCCAGCTATATTCCGAATGTTTTTCTCATAAAAGCTCATAGAGCATGTTTCTGGAAGTCCTGCATGAAAGAAAAAAATAAAATTGAAAAAACAAGAGAAAATTTGTGGAATCTTCTGTAAAATCGCGAAAGTTTCACAATGGCACTTCTTTTTGAGACGCAGTTCTTGATATTGGCAAAACAACCGTAAAACAATGTCTCTAGAATTTACTTTCTCGACAATAAGGTACTTGGTACCAGTATGCATAGTAAAAAAGAAACAAGCAGGGGCACTCAGATATAACTTTTCATGGTATAATTATGTTTATATTCATGCATAATCCCTTATGGGCCAGGCCCGAGTTTACATAAGGTCTCGTCGGGCGCCTTCAATCCGTCGAATAGACAGTTCCAACTCCACCGAGTACGAACAGTTAACTACCTTCTCTCTAGAAACGGAGGAGTGGTGTTCTCTTGAACTAACCTGGTCCTTAAAGGATTAAAACATGAGACTTCGCCCACTTTAACATTGTGTTAAAAACAACGTTCTCTTTTCTTTTCCGTCGTGTATTACTTTTGGGATGAAATTTAGCATTTTTTCTGCTATAATCTCCAACCTGTAGAGTGTAGGTACTATGAGAAGCAATTGTCCCTATAGTCGTTCAATTGTTTGAAATTTTAAATTATAAGCAACTTAAAGAGAATAAAAGGTTTCCATTAAAATCAATGGGGAAATGGGTAAACATAGGGAAAATTGGTACATTTCAAATGCAGCTGTTTGAAGTTTGGTGAAAATTTGCAAAAAAATTCTGCAACCAGCTTAAAATTACTGTAAAATTAACCCCTTATAGGGAGTCTAGGAGTCTCCCCCAGAATATTACAAGGGGTCTGGGGGTCTCCCCCAGAATATTAAAGGGGGTTGGGGATCTCCCCCAGATTAACAAAAGAGGGCCTGGGAGTGTGGGAGTCCCCGTCAGATTAAGTTAGATGTGACAAAGTGTTCGTGGATCATTCCTTACAGTTTATTTTAAACAACAGCTCTTGAGTCTGTGAGACCCCACTCGCGGAAACTTGCAGGTTTATCTGAAAAATGAGATATTTAACAAAAATTCTGTCAGTTCCTAGTCTGCATTGCGGATGGGCGTCAATGCCGATCTCCTCAAGATTTTTCCTAACCTCTTGAAATCTTGGTTCCTCAGGTTTCATCCATTGAAAGTGGTGTTAGTGTCGAGCCGCTTGTTGATTTTGGACTCGAAAATCAATTCTCGAGTTGGGTTGGACGCTCAATCTGGGCCGGAGAAGAAATTGTGCCCCTGGAAAGAAAGACAAATGTTACGGAGGTAAAAAGTGACTTGAAATTTTAATCGGAGCTTTGAGCGCGGATTAGAGCTAGGACCAGAGAGTACAGTTTGGAAACATCTTATTTAGCCGGTCTCGGTGGCTTGGAGGTCAGGACACCTGACTGCCAATCAACAGGTCCCGAGATCGAATCCGGGTAGAGCATCAGATTTATCGCTCGTCTTGTCGCTCGGACTCCTCAAAAGTGGGTCGTAGGCCAAGGTTACAGTGAAAATCTGAGTGCTTAGAGCATGGATGTTACAAGTCTCCGGTATCTTCTGACAGTAAACAAAGATACCTCTTTAATTAATTCCATTTGTTTTTTTTGTGCCTATCAGTAGCGTACGCAGGAATATGTCTCTCCTTCTCTTCTCTCGTTTGAATGTGTGTGCTGGAAAAGGAAAGAAATAGGGGCTGCAGTCACGTTTAAGCCCCTGTTCATGTCCTTTTCTAACACACGTGCTCTAATGGGGCAAGAGAGAGAAATATAAATTCCTGCGTACGCTACTGCGGTGCCTATACAGGGGGGTGATCACGGAGGATCGGGTCGTTTAGGTATATCGTTATCGTTATCGTTTTCGTTTTCGTTTACATGTAACCTTATAGGTGGCTCAACTGATCGAATCGTTTTGAGCCCCTCGTAACGATTGAAGCGGACGAAAGGAAGCTATGCGATGGGTTGGGGGCTGTCGTAATCTCAGTCGTTTAAAGTAGGAAGAGGTGAGGAGGGGATCACCTGCGCGATCGAGTTGCGCAGAAGTAAGCCCATTTGATTTAATGCAAACGATAACGATAACGCGATACCCAAAAAGATCCGATCCTCCGTGATCACCTTCCAGGTAGCTGTAGATTCTCTTATAAGTGAAAAAATATTATATAGAGCACAAAAAAAAACAACAAAAAAAACAAAAAAACAAGAAAACATCGTAATTCGTCCTATAGAGGCTTGACCCGTAAAAATAGACTGAACTTGGGGGGGGGGGCGAACTGCTAAGCACAATCCCTCAAGTTAATATTTTGCATCCGGGTTTAAGGGGAGACGGAAGACTGATTTAGTCAAAATTATAATTTTTTTCTTTTACTCGTTTTACGTAGTTTTATTCATCCTATGCGTGCAAAATCTTCGTTATTCTGATCGGTTGTTTAGATTTAATGTATGGTGCAGGGTTGCTCTAGAAATTGTGTATATTATGTCGAATCCGTGAAAAAAAAAAAAAAAAAAAAAATTGTCAGCCAGATTTCAAACTGCTTTGAAAGTTTTCCCACATTTTTTTTCTTTTTCTCAGAAATACCCCTTGTTCTCGGGAACTACTCAATCCATCTCAAACAACTTTTTTGCCCTCATTCCTATCACTCTAAAGATCACGTTTTTACACGGGCTTTTCTCGATGTAGGTATTGACTCCACATTTAATCAGTACTCATTTTACACCCTTTCGTGTCATTCCATGGTTACGAATGGGACAAGCGCACAACTTAAAAGACATTTTCTCAATACTTTCCTTTACAATTTTAGAAAAAAGAGTGAATCAGTTCATAGATACTTATTCCATTTTCGAGATTAGCTTTTGCTTTAATATTGATTGAGGAAACTTCATGTGAAGAGCGGTTACGGATGGGACACAAAATGGAGAAAAGTTTTGCCGCGCCGTAGAAAATTGCAAAACTATGTGATCTGTGAAGTCATGAATGTTTGGAAAAAAATATATGTCAAAGCCAAGGGTTCATACTGCAGTAGTGCAGTACTACCTATATGTACTTTTTTATTTAACATTTACAGCTCAAGGGAATACTGGGTTACGGGTGGACGCTTCCGATTAAAATGTTTTCTAAGCTTGGTTGCATTGAGTATATGATCAAAAACAAGATGTTTAGGTTTTGTTGGCGTAGAATAAACTTTTTAGAAGAAAGCTTAGCAAATTATGGAAACGCGCGACTCAGGGCGAAATTCCTTAGACCCCTACTCCCTACTCCCTAGTCCCTCCCTCATTCCCTTTCAAGAAAAAAATTGAATTATAATGCAGACAGACGCGTGACGCTGTGGCCATGCCTTTGTATTCCATGTCATTGGACCTGTGTCTCACTGTGTTTAATTAACGTATCGCAACGCAGTGCACATATTTCCTATACAATCTATCCAGCTCTGCACCGAGTCGGGTCCATCTGTCTTAGGAATTTCTGATCCGGTTGAAGAACGAGTGCAAGGAATTTTGCGACTAGTTATACGTATATGTTGTAGACAAATCCCGAAATCTGGACACAGACACTTCGCGATGTGTCCAACGCCGTTTTGACAAATCCCGAAATGAAGAAAAAAATTGCGATATGTCTGGACTAATTGCGAATTGTCTAGACACATCGCGATGTGTCCAAAACCGTTTTGACGAATCCCGAAATAAAGAAAGAAAAGGACGATTTGTCTGGACAAATCGCGAATTGTCTAGACACATCCCGATGTGTCCAAAACCGTTTTGAGAAAACCCGAATTGACTCTGGGAGTGGCTAGGCTTACCGTGTACAATAGATAATCCGAGCCACATAACTTTAAGTTCTTCAACCACTTTACTCATAAATTCGCGTCCATTATCCGATTGGAGGGAACTAGGGGCACCAAAAATGCAGAATATATCCAAAAGGTTATGCGAACCTTCCTCTGCAGTTTCAGTTTTGAGGGGGCGGAGCGAAAGAAATTTAGTGAAGTGGTCCTGATAATTTAATATGAACTTAAACTCACCATCTTTACAGCTCTGCATGTCAACAAGATCAACTTGTGCACGGCAATTAAAATCTTTAAAAATCAAGGGATTGACGACAATGCCCTTCTTTGGGTGCGCATGTTTTTTATGGCACGTTTCACAAAGGTTAAGATACATGTAAATAAAATCACGAGTGATATTCTTATATTTTTTTTCAATTCGGTTTTGAAAATTCGCGATTCTTCCAGACAAATCGTCTGTTTTTGCTTCATTTCGGGATTTGTCAAAACGGCGTTGGACACATCGCGAAGTGTCTAGACTCTTCGCGATTTGTCTAGACAAATCCCGAATTTTTTCTTCATTTCGGGATTTGTCAAAACGGCGTTGGACACATCGCGAAGTGTCTAGACTCTTCGCGATGTGTCTAGACACTTCGCGATGTGTCCAGATTTCGGGATTTGTCTACAACATATACATATATGTACCAAAGTTGCCAGATTGCATGATGAAATTAGCCTTCTTCGCATATTGCATTGCTTGAGTTAAGTGGGAAAAGAGAGCTATCTTTCACCACCACCATACTGCAACTACAGGGTATTCCTACTATCGATGCCAAAAGGAACCAGTCCTTTCTTCGAAAACTCTTTCTTTTGTATCGTCTCTCGATTTTGAACCTGCTTGATGAAATTTTCGAGCCTCCGATAGTTTCGAGTCGTAACATCTTCAAGCAAGCTGATTCGAAGAAACCTATAAAATTTTTCATTTACTATACTAAGCATTCACTGAGAAATATTTAGATGTGGGCTTTTCTTTTGTCATTGATAGTACTTAGATCTATCGATGGAATGAGCGCATGAGTTTTTTTTCCATAAAATTGATGTTTTTGCTTCATTTTCGAAACAGGATCACGTTTTCAGAGACAATGGAAGTTCTGAAGGGGTCTTCACAACACTCGAGATGGTAGACGGGGAACCACATTCAGTTGACTCGGAAATTACAGAATCAAAACTGGTGAAAAGGGGCTGGAACAATAAGAAAAATAGTAACAGCAGCAACAAGGACGGCAAACAAAGTGGCGGCAAAGGTGACCACAGGGGTAACAACAAGGACAGCGACAGCAGACCTCCGTCACCAACCAGGAAAACAGCGACACCAAGCAGGAGAAAAGATAAATCAAGCAAGAAAAAAGCTCCTCCTCTTTCAGCGAGCAGCTTCAATGGTAGGAGCAGAAGCACCTTGCTGGAGTCATCGTCGTCGCCAAGAAGACAGCCAAGTCTACAGTCGCCGTCAAGGAGACAGTCAAATCTACTGTCATCGTCGTCGCCGCCAAGGAGACTGAAAAGTAAACAGTCATCGTCGTCTTTGACAATCAACTATGCTACGTGCCCGGAGCCAACACCAATTTTCAGTAGATCAAAATCCTTTACAAGACGGTATGAATCGTACCAATCGTCGAGGAAAATATTGCTCGAGAAAAAGCTCCCCATAATAAACACAGATTTCAAGACGCTCCCATTCACAGAGGAGCTTCCAACTTACGAGGAAATGAAAAAATATCTTCCAGAAGCGGGGACAACTCCTTTTCGCCCACAACGGACAGATCGGTTACCTTCGACAACTGATCAAGGTGGCTCATTACATTCAAAGAGCAAATCTCCGGGTTCCCCACCACGCGGTAGCGGGAGGCACAGGAGCAGATCGTTGAACACGAAAACCCGTTCTCCTAGTATGTCAAGGCAGCCAAAACAGCCAAAACTTTTGTACGACGGTAAACACATTACCGATAAAAAATCATTGAAATCGAAAAGTATCCCAACGATACCCTACGAAGACAATGATTCAGAAGTTCTTTCAACAACAATGGACGGCAAGATTGGGTTTATATTGGAGGAAAATGAATACTTGGACGATATAAAATATAAAAATGACGTCGAAGTATTGATACCAGTGAACCTGGAAGAATATTTAAGAGGAGGTGAAGGTGATTTGAACTCACAATCAGATGTTTTGAGCCAATATTCAACTGACACACTTTCGACGAAGCGCATTATCTCAATGTGGAATGGTGCTATTCAAACACGCATGAATAATATGCCTGTAAGAGACCGATCCGAGAAAGCTAGTTAACTGACTATTGTCTTTTTTTGTTGTTTTTTTTTCACTAATCTTAAAGCTAGTTTCAGAAGTGAAGGCGCACCTAGACCATAATCTTTGGCGATTTTTTTAATTTTCATTCCTTCAAATCAAAACCAAACTTGCCTCTGACTTTGAACGTTTGATTTTACAGAGTTCCTCAATGCAAATCCAATGCTCTTATTCATTTTCATTAATTATTGTTTTGTAATATGAGAAATAATGTTGACAAATTCCAAAGATTATCGGTCTAGGTGCGCCGCCCAAACTTCTGAAACTATGTATGTATGACGTAGGTAGAGAATTTGCCTCCATTTCTTATTCATCCCATAATTTTTTGCTATAACACCTGACTGGAATATTATCACAAAGCTTTTTTTGACGAAATTAATTTGAGCGCAAATTCTAGCAGTTCAGATGCTTCTTGATTGTGGACATTTGATTAATTGATTATACAGGGTGTTGAAAAACTGTTCCCGAATATTTCAGGGGCGGATTCTACAGGTCAAAATAAGACTTTTTTTACCGTTTATAAACATGTGTCCGAAAATGCACCCCTTCCGAGTTATAGCGTTGCCAAGTTTCTAAAAAAAAGTTTAAAAATGATGTAACTTTCACAAAAATGATTGAAAGTTCACAAAACTTGGAGAGTAAGGGTTATTTGAGGCGTTCTTTTGATTGATGGGCTCAAAAACCCTCCATTGTTTCACTGGAGGGGGGTCAGAGGGGTACACCGATTTTCAGACGCTCATAACTTTTTTGCTAATTAAAATTTTCAAAATTTGATGAAACCCGGCGAAAGCACGTTAAAAAATACACAAAAAAGGTACTTCTTAAATTTTTCCAGAGACGCATCTCTTCCGCGAAAAATGGGATGGAAGGAAAAACTGAGCGC
>VMOF01000369.1:45030477-45170140 GCA_011764245.1 Trialeurodes vaporariorum | reverse complement strand
TGATTCTTTGCGGAGTTAGGATTTTTCAAATCTAGCGCCTCCGTATGAAATGGCGCTCCCTCAAGTGGGGACCCCCATTTTTATTTAGTAATCAAAAAGAGATTAAAATTCTAAGACTTTTCGTACAAACCGAAGGTCGATATCGTTTTTCGTTTCCGATCGAAGGTCAATATTAGATTTGGGCCCATTTTCAAAAAAATTTTATTCCTCTTCGTAAAGTCGGAATTTAAAAAACAAGGAGTCTAAAATACTCTAAAAAGCAAGTCCTTTTCAGAAAAAAATTCAATTATAATAATATGTAAATATATAGTCAAAATTTGGCTCAAAAGCCCCAAACATTTTTAACGTTTATGACCCCCCCGGGGCAGTTTCCCCCGGGGAACTTTCTAAAAAATTCCGAGGGACGACCCCTATTGAAAGATACATCAATCGAAAAGGCGTAACAAATTGAGCATTTTGGCGCAAACCGGAGGTAGATAACAATTTTCACATTCGAGATATCGAATTTCATTTTTCAGAATGGGCCCAAATCGAAGTTTGTACGAAAAGTCTTAGAATTTTACCCTCTTTTTGATTATTAAGTAAAAATGGGGGTCCCCACTTGGGGGAGCGCCATTTCATACGGAGGCGCTAGATTTGAAAAATCATAACTCCGCAACGAATCATTTCCCCAACATGCAGTTTGCGCTGTTTTGTAGCAAATTTTGTATAATTTTACTCTGAAAATCATTTGTGACGATCCGTGCGATCACTTTTATCGATACTTGCAAAAAACAGAAAAATCGATTTTCAAAAAATCGAAAAACCTTTGATTAGTTGATTAAAAATTAAATATAGACAACTTTTCTTTACATTAATCGAAAGCTCTTTGCAAGACCTATCTTTTCACGAAAAGTTCATTCGAATAGCTTTATTCGTTAAAAAGTTATGGGCACTTAAAGGTCCCAACTTTGACCCCCCCCCTTCGCACGCGTTCCCTTGGGCCAAATTTAAAAAATAGACCGGATTCTGAACCCTGAAAGAAATCACCCTCTATCACGCCTGAAAATATCTTGCATTTTTCTCTTTCGGCCAAAATCGACCGTTTTGGATACCATCCTTTTTCCATATTTCAATCCGATATACAGGGTGTCCTAAAATTTATAGTAAATATTTTTACCGCGTATTTTTGGGGTCAAAATAAGACTTTTTTCCCTTTAAACATGGGTCCGAAATTGTAGTCTTTTCGAGTTACAGAGTTACAAAGTTTCCGAAAAACAAATTGAAAAATTGTCACAACTCCCTCGTGAATTGTTCTGAATGCTCGTAAATATAGATACTCTGGTATAATTTTAGGCGTTCTCGCCAATTTAGGCCCTGAAAACGGTGTATGCAAAAATTTGAGGGGGATTTCGGGGGTTTTTCATGATTTTTCTCACTTTTTTTGGCCAAATTGTGTGGAAACATGCTTTCGGTTTCATTAAACCCAAAAACGATTAGCATTATTCAAAAGTTCGTAAAAAAATATGCATTTTTAGTCCTTACAAGTTTTTCCAATTTGCAAACCATTTTCGAGAAAATCGTCCCTGAAGTTGGAGAAGTTGGCCGATAAACACCTTTTCTTTGATTTTGTCAATTCTTGGCCGACTTCCAGCGTTGCTAGATTTTAGGGAAATATCAGTAGATTTTACATTGATCCTTATGGGAAATCTACCGACATTTCCCTAAAATCCGGCAACGCTGCCGACTTCACCAACTTCAGGGACGATTTTCTCGAAAATGGTTTGCGAATTGGAAAAACTTGTAAGGACTAAAAATGCATATTTTTTTACGAACTTTTGAATAATGCTAATCGTTTTTGGGTTTAATGAAACCGAAAGCATGTTTCCACACAATTTGGCCAAAAAAAGTGAGAAAAATCATGAAAAACCCCCGAAATCCCCCTCAAATTTTTGCACACACCGTTTTCACGGCCAAAATCGGCAAGAACGCCTAAAATTACACCAGAGTCCAGAGTATCTATTTACGAGCATTCAGAACAATTCACGAGGGAGTTGTGACAATTTTCAATTTGTTTTTCGGAAACTTTGCAACACTGTAACTCGAAAAGACTACAATTTCGGACCCATGTTTATAGGGAAAAAAATTCTTATTTTGACCCCAAAAATACGTGGTAAAAATATTTACTATGACTTTTGGGACACCCTGTATATGGCGTCACTAGTCACTTTGAGGAAAAGTCGTGTTTTTGGCATTTTAAATTGGAAAAATAAAACTACAAAATCTAACAACATCGGCACCTGCGTCATTTGTTATGGATTTTTTAAGCCCAAAACGAGCAAAATTGGATGAGAAATAAAGCCGTAATATTGGCAATTTATTTTGCCATAAGCATAGTGAGTGCGAGTGTGCTGCGTCTATCTGCCATAATAACACTTATTTCGAGGCTCTCCATTTCTTGGCATTTCATGTCCCCCTGAACTCGAAAATTCATACTCCCAAAAAAACTGTTTGTCCGGATGTCCGTTGGTGTGTCTGTCTATCTGCAGTGTTGCCAATAGTGGACATATTCGACCACACGTGAACTATTTTGATGAGAATACAGCCACAACTGTCCACAACTGTCCACGCTCCCACCTCCGATCCTCTATCCCTCTTCACAGTGTGGACAGTTTTCAACTCGAAAACTGTCCACGCGTGGACTAGTCTACTCCGTCCAAACCTGGCAACAATGTCTATCTGTGACGCAGCACTGTTAACTTCTATGAGTATAGTCCATACGTATGCGTCTGGCAAGAAGGGTTTTTTTTATGACAGTCTAAGGGAATTTTTCTTTGGTTTGTCTCAAATTAAATTTGAGGTTTGTTGGGGGGGGGGGGGGTTAACCCAAATTTTCGATGTGCCAGTACGATGAAACGCTCAGAATAGAACGCGTTAGCGCCCCCCCCCCCCCCCATACTTGCTTTCGGACTTACCTGGTGTTTCAGAAATGTATCTTGAAATGAATAAGGCCTTTTTGGAGGTTCTCTTTAAGGAATGTCAACGCTGAAGTTTTACTGTGGCGAAAAACAACCACAACTTGTCGTGTCCGGAAAAATCCACGTTTGGACTGGGCAAACCCTGTTAATCTATGCAAATCCATGTTTCAAAGGCGCAAAATGTCCGCATAGGTACTCATCTTTAAGCTATTGAGTTACGTTACGTCAAAACTCTACGTAAATGACTCTCTGTTCGATGCGCATCTGGTAAACATGTTTTAAAGGCTCAGTTTCATTAGTTATTCCTGGTGCAATTTTCCAACGTTGAATTGTGCCTACTAGCAGGGGCGTGCCGTGGTTTCCAGAGAGGGGTGGCAAGAATGCAATCTTGCCGTCCTCCCCGAACAAAATTATAAATTTGATGACCTTTTTTTTTTTTTTTTTTTTTTTTTTGCTTGTCACACACTGATTTTGCCGCCCTCTGAAATTCATTGAAATTTGATAACCTTTTTTTTTTTTTTTTTTTTTTTTTCCCCCACCCTGATTTTGCCGCCCCCGGAGAGTGCCACCCGGGGCAAGGGTACCCACATGCCCCCCCCCCCCCCCACGGCACGCCCCTATCTACTAGAACCTACGTAAAAGGTCGAATGCGTTAAGGTAATCACTGAACACCCAATATTTTGAAATTTTTCATGGGCTTAACCCTTCATTGCATGAATTTCCTCTCAAGGAACAAATTGCTCAAACGCTCATTACAGGTTTTGAGATTTGACTTCGGCGCAAGGTGTGTCAACGCGGGAGAAGGTAAATATGTTTTGAACTCGGATAAAAAAAAAAAAAAAATTGTTGGCTTGAAAGAAAACATCATGCAGTTAAAGGTAAAATTTTGCCCCCATATCCAAATCAACCACGATATCATTCATTAATTTTACGAAGCTTTCGGCATTTGCTTTTTAAAAAGCTCAATCAAAGGAAAACAAAATTGCCTGAAAATTTGATTTTTTTTTCTTTCTCGCCATTTCTCATGGTATTATAGCACGTACAAAAAGCGAGTAAAAAATAAAAAAATAGAATTTTGACCGAATTATATTTTCCCCCTGTTATTCCCATATTTTTGACAACCTATAGTAAATCAAAAATATTCCAAAATTGCTTGAGAAAAAAAAATAAATAAAAAAATCTGGCAGTGAAGGATTGAGTAGACGAACTACGACGTTGTCAAATTGCACGCTACACCGCGCCACTGAGTTCCATCTCTCCATTTGGACGCGGATAATATGTTCGTATTGCGGGGGGAGAAGGGGTGGGCAGAGGGCAAGATTTCTTGTAAAACCTAAGTGATTTACCATTACGTGCCAACATAATGACATGAATAAATTGGAATATACAACCGGAAGAAAATCTCATGGTGGAAGAACATTTTTAATTTGATGTGGAACACAACACATGCGAAGCGTATTTTAGCGACTATCCGATCCTCAAAGTCTCATGATCGGGTTATTCGGGCTGCCCATATCGACGCTGTCAACCGCTGATAAAGAATATTTGACGTTTTTTTCAGATATTGCGGGCATTAAAATCATCAGATTCACCTGAGCCCCGTGTTTTGGTTGAGTACAGATGAGCCGGGTGATTTTAAAAATTGCAAGTCATCGATTGACCGGGGGAAAAAATCCAAAAACAAGTTGCATTTTTGCGTTCAAAGGTTTCAATCGAGGTCTCCATGATCGATCGAGTGGTCGCGAACCCAAGAAACCGAAGAATTTGATCGGACCAAACAGCTAGAGGGTTTTAGTAATGGCGGCCATGATCTAAGTAAACAGGTCGATCCGTCCCGACCGGAAACGGGGTTGAGTGTGCCATCGCGTATATTTCGACTAACAATATGGCGGAGTAAACAAAACGCTGACAGACTGTCTTCGAAATGTAATTTTCCTCATATAGTTGATCAAAATGTTCGATAAATGACTGAAATTTATTTAGTAGGGTTCTAGGAAGAATTGCATGCCTTTTGGCGCTGTTTTATTGTTCATTAATGTGTGCTTTGTGTAAAATAATGAATGACGATATCGCCGCGGTGCGCCGTTGTCAAATTCTCATTTGCCCATTTGCCCAAAGCTGATATATTACGTTATAAAAGTTAAAATACAATGTTGAGTGGCATTAAATATTCCTTAGATCCTAGTGAACAAGTTTCAGTCACTAATGGGACGTTTTGATCAATCGTAAGAGAACAATTTGTATTACGACAGCTAGTCGGCTTTGCGCCACCATTCTCATTTTGCCCAAAGCTGATGTATTACGTTGTAAGAATAATAATATAATGTTAAGTGGCATGAAAATCTTCCTTAAATCCTAGTGAACAAGATTCAGTCACATATTGAACGTTTTGATCAATCATAAGAGAGAAATTCGTATTAAACGACAGCTAGTCGGTATTTCTCCACAAGCCCCCATTATAAAAAAATTCTCATTTGGGCAAAGCTACGTACTTACAAGGGCCTGCGTACGAATTTCGGAACTAGAAAGAGATGGGGATACATGGGGGTCACGAGAGAGTGAGTGAGATAGTTTGGAACGCTACGCGAGTTTTATCACGACCGATTAGTGCATTGTTGTGGTTGTTGGCTAACCGTTGACTTCGCACTAAAACTGTCTGTAGGCGTTAAGGGGTGTCTCCACCTGCGAATGTAAGAGCGCGAATAAACTGATTGAGCCAATGAGCTGCCTTGAAGTCGATAGTTCGAGTTCGATGTATCGACAACAAAGAAGCTCATTGGCTCAATCAGTTTATTCGCGCTTTTACATTCGCAGGTGGAGACACCCCTTTACATTACAGCAACCAACGTTACAGATCGGTATAGTGTTGCACTTTGTCGTATTGGACGAATAAGTTCCTTCAGTTAGTCGGATATGCAATTCCATTTCACGGAGGTTGGTATAGTTGCGTGCATGTATAAGAATACTCGAAGTTTGCAGGTAGATTGGAGCACAGTGGACGGAATTAAGAGATTTGGCGGCCAAAAATCGGCAATAAGTTGAAAATCAACTAAAATTATCGTTTAACAGCTTTCAAGGTTAATTGTAAAAATAATGAACCAGGCAGTTCTTTAGCTTAAATTATGAGTTAGAATTTGGTCTGAGAGCTTTCAAAATACAGTTTTTCGTGATTTTAACTTCCTGATTTTTGGCCACAAACTTGTTCTTTCCGCCTACTGTGTCAGTAAAGCGATGATGCCAAACTTAAGATTTCTTTGAAGGAAAGTCCCTCTCTGTTTAAAGGGAACGAATTTTCAATTTTGGAAAGCAATTGAAGAGCCGATCGTAGAGAATTCTACAGTTTAAATTCCGTAAAAAAGGCCACAGGGTTTGATAACAATGATCCATCATTCGTTTGATATTCTGAATTTTTGTTGAAATACATTGTTTCTTCCTTCACACTAACATTTTGTGATATTTGGCCAAAACTCATCATGCAGAACCAAAAATTGTTGAATTTAAACATTTTCGGTTTATTTGACCCTTACGTTAGTAAGTGGCGGCTCACGCAATTTTGCAACCATGTTTTTAGCCATTTAAATCAATGCAAAAGTACCTATTTCTTGGAGGGTTGGAGGTCGGTGAGCCTCCTGAAGATCAATTATTTTAAGTAGGTTTAAATGGAGAGCATCTGTTGTTGCATAACCACACAAGCCCCCACTGACCTTAGCAAGTAGTGCTGTGGGTGTGTCCAAAGTCACCTTGCTGTATTTTTTTCTTTTCTTTTTTTTTTGAAAGCTATGGTTGACCCTTAAGAATAAGCACAGTAAAACCCGCAGACATTCGGCACCCAAAGATCCATCAAAGTTATGTCAAGTAATCAGAGGGTGCTACAATGAGCCCCCCTTTGAAAAATTGTTCATTAGCTGCCAATGATCCAGTTATAATTATCCATGATAACACTACGGACCAAATTGGTTGGTACCAACTACCAATCCAAATTTCGTTCATCACCAGTACTTTCATGCACTTGGGACCAGCAACGCTATTTTTGTTTTCAAAAGTTTGTTTCAGGGGTCCAGAATAGAATATTTTGACTCACTGTGGCTGGTGATACCCTTTGCAGAACAAATATTTTCTTCAATTTTAGTGTATCTTAAGGTCAATTAAACCTTTAAATCCGGCACTTTTACAAACCCTTTACTAAAATTCTTTATCAATCTCAATGAATGGAATGAACTTTTTTTGTTTAGTTTGATGTGCATACTGATTTTTTTAAAAATGCATTTAAAACCACGTTAATTTGGTGGTACAAATTTGTCATGGGCGTCATTTAGGGGGGGCTGGGGGGGCAACTGCCCCCCCCAAGGATTTGAAGTCAGGCTCAAAAACTAGCACGAATAATATTGATGAGCAAAAAAAAAAGGTCATCCGATTTTTGCCCCCAAAAGACGGCTCTTTGACTCTAAAATGATATTGATGAGCAAAAAAAAAAAAAAAAAAGGTTATCCGATTTTTTGCCCCCGCCAAACCGAACTTGAAATGACGCCCATGAAATTTGTACCGCCAGGATACGAAGGGTTAAGGAGAAACACCTGCATAAGAGCTGAGCCCGCAGCTAAGACAGTAAACTCTCTATCTATCTATCTATTTGTCTGTCTAGTAGCTAACTGTATTTAGACAGTAGAAAAAAACCACCCCAAAAAATGCAATTAGCAGCAGAACAATTAATTGAAGATATACAAAAGTTAAGTAGATTGTTTGCCCTCAAAGACACGGAACCAGTCTAACACAATCAGGATAAACTGTTTTGAGCCCCTGAAACAATTTTTCTTATTTTCATATTTAAAGGATTTTGATTCAGCTGAAACCAGGATAGTAAAAATAGAGGCAGACAACATAAATTTTGACTAGCAAATTTACTGCTCAGTAATTGCAACAAAGAATACACATTAACATGTACTCAATAATAAGATTGTCGATAATTAACATAATTCCCATTAGCTTCGTAGAAAATTACAAATTTGATAATGAGACAGGCAATAGAATTAAAGGTAAATTATTAAACACAATCCTTCACTGAAAATCTGAAAACACCCACAGTTAAAAAAAAAAAGAAGACAAAATTACAAGAAAAAGAAGGAACGCTTTTAGTAATATAAATTGGGTTTGGCTTCTTAAGACACTTACATTTAATTAATTTATAGAACCTGATTGAATGGAGTTTTGAGAGTTGGAAATGGAACATTTCAAATGTACAATCTCCTCTCTCAAATTACTCTTCCTAAGGAGGCCTTTCTCTCAGACATGGTGATTCCTGAAAGGAACCTATCATCACAGTAGGCTAATTTCTTTAATTAGAACACAGAGGAACCAACGAGCTACAAATACCTATTGACTTTAGAGGGGCTAACATATGTTATAAGTCCTATCCTACAGTGAGGTAGCATGGGCAATCTGATTCTGGTTTGTTTGCCTCATTTTTTTAACCTTAAATTAAAAATTGTAATTAATATGAGGAAAATTGGTCTTAGATGAGCGTACAAGTGTTTTGGAGTAGCTACCTGGACACAGAATGCAAACAGAACCATCCAGGTGAGAAAATTTTACTTGTTTCTGTCATGAGTCCGTTTCTTTATCATGCAAATCCTTCCAAAAGAAACAGTTATATCCATTTCTGCGTCCGGATAGCCGCTCTAAAACAATTGCAATTTTGTTTTAAAACCAATTTCAAATGTTTTGGTCACAACTTTTTTTTTTAAATTTTTACGGTTAAATAGTAAGAGGCAAACAAACCGAGCCGAAAATGGCTATGAGAGATTTCCATAACAGTTGCCTCCTTGGTGTTTCAAAATCACGTCCCATAAATCCTCTCTACTGGCATAGCTCGTTGACTGAGATATAACATTAAATCCGTCAATTCTGCTCGAATCTCAAATTCCTTGACTAGTTGGCTTCCCTACGGCACTAGTTCCATTTTGGAAAACAAATTTAATAAACCTCTCCGCAAGAAATAACACAAAAAAATATATAAATATTATAGCCAGTCAAAAAAAGTAAAGAAGAACAAATGCAAGAATTTGGATAAAACTTGCTTTTTTTTCCGACCATAACGCTAAACAAATCACACTTAACCAAGAGTAACCCATCCCACCTTGTTCTACTGCACTCCATGTATAAAAAAACGAGCCTCAGTGGTCAGCGTCACACTGTCACCTCCTCTTTTGCTGATTTTGACAAGGAAGCCAACAATGAATGAATCTGTTATTGAAATTGGCTTCTCTCAATACTGCTGCGATTATGCATTTTATGCAAGTTATCTTTAAACGAGGTATTTTTCAGAATAAGAAACTCAGTTTTTTAGAGCATTGATGAGAGTTCCCTGCTATGTCTAAAAAAAACCAAAGGAATTTCTCCTCCCTTGCAACCTCTTTTTTTAAGAAACTAGGCGAGTCCTCGAAAAGAAGGAGGGAAGAGGTGATGAACCTTCACAATCCACGAACGTTACAGAAAAAACGAAACAGAGGGTTTAATGAAAAAATGCATCTTCAACAGTGAAGGAATGTGCAGAAGACCCTGAACAGAGAACTTGGAGATACTCTGGATTGGATGTCTTCAAGCAAAAGCAAAACAACTAGAGTTCACGCATTTTGAGTAATGGGTTGACATGTTCTGATAAGTAGCAACGCTTGCTTCCGAAATGCATCAAAACGGATCAACAGGCGGATGTTCAGCAAAGAGCCATGACCTATGCATTTTGATGCATTTCTGAAGCAAGCACCGCTTCACTTGTCAGACCCGTCAACTCGATACTTAAAATGCGTGAGTTCTAGTCTGTTGTCATCAGACAAAAAAATAATAGATTAAAAAATTGGACATACCGTCCTGGAACCACCAAAAGGGTCCGCACAGGGTCCTTTAAATATAATAGATAAATTAAAACTTAACAAATTAATTGATTTTTTTTTTCAAATTTTTCGAATGATTTAACTTAAACTCTATAATAGATCTGGTACTTTTTTCACACACAATTTCATTGGCCCTTGTCTTGGAGCCTTCTTTGCGTCAGGATCCCTTTGCTGCTGCCTTTGCCGTCGCTCAGGTTTCTTCTTCTCAGTTGATTCAATTGAATCAGCGACTGAAAAAAAAAAAAAAAAAACCATAAAAAAATATAAGTAGATAATGAAGCTGAATAGACCAACATATTTGAACCTGAAGTTTTGAAAGAAAAACTGCTTAAGTAAGTATCTTGGACAAAATTTTTGGGTCTTTATCAAAATTGTTCTTCAAACCATTCTTTGATTAAAAGAGACATGAAAAATTGAAAAAGGATCATTAACAGAGAAACTGAGGAAACAGTTGAAACACACAAAGGACACAGCACAATCCTTGTGGAAACTGGCTTAGGGCTAAATCGTTTTTAAATATCATAAATCAGGGGATTATCATTTTTCAAAAGAAAGTTTTCACGGTACCAAAGTGATCCCAATTCTAGTTTTTTAGCCATTAAAGTTCAAAGATGGGAACTATTTCTAATGAAGTAAGAATAATTTCATTGGATTTCAATTTCGTCGAAAAAATAAAGTTAAGGTTCAACAGCAAAAATTACCTGATCCAACATCATCTATGACACTCCAGTTAGCATCATCCCAATTATTAAGCGCATTTTGCTGATTACTAGAATTTTCCTGAAAATGAAAAAAGAGACACAAATTTTAGTTTCCAAAAGGAGACAAAGGGAAGAAAGGAATCTGAAAACAAAAATTGATATATTGACCTTTGATTTGCGCCAAAAGTCTTAGAATTTTACGCCCTTTCAAACGATGTACCACAAGATAGGTGTTAAAGGTTTCCATAGTAACTTCTAAGTAATTCACTTATTATTATTGCGGTTATTTGAATATCTTTGATATTCGATCTTGTCTCCAATTATCTTGAAACTTAACTAAATATAATAGATAATTATCTTCAATATTGTTGTATATTCATTGAATACTCAACAAAGTAGTTAAGTTTCAAGATAATTGGAGACAAGATTGAATATCAAAGATATTCATATACCGCAATAATAATAAGTGAATTACTTAGAGGTTACTATGGAAACCTTTAACAATAGGGGTTGCCATTTGAAAATTTTGAGTTAGGAGGCTGAACCCCTCTTAAGGCTGGTTTCCAATGGAGCGTAACGCTGCGCAAGGACGCAACGCAGCGAGGTTGAACTACACGCACGAGAATGGGATTGTTCCCAATGCAGCGCAAAGGCTTCGCGTCGACGAAGGCTGATGCGGCCAAGTTGAGCAAACCTCAACTTCTTGCGTGCTCCGCTCCGATTTCGATGGCCGCTGCTTGTCGGGTGAGCGTTCGATGAGTCCCCGAATCAACAAATGCAACAACTGAAGAAGAAGAAAAAATGCATTCCGCAGAATTCGCCTTCCGTGATTAGTGAATCTTGCTGGTAATGCCAAATCATAACTTTTGAGACCAACGCAAAAATAAAAACATGCAAAGTAAACGCGAGAAAACTCGTAGTTGTACGTTGAAACTAACCTAACCTCACTAGCACAGTCGAAAATTAAAATGTAAACAAACCAACTCCATTTTGAGTGTTCGACGCGCGCCCTTCAATCCTTGATGCTGATTGGTGAATGCTTGCAATCATTGGAAACGCGCCGCGTTGCGATGCGCAAACTCGGCCAAACGCAACAAAACGCAACGCTAGCGGCGAAAAGCCTTGCGCTCCATTGGAAACCAGCCTTTAAAAGACACTCCCCGGAAATTTTGGATACACCAAAAAGTAGATCGCACTGACTTGAGGGATCCTGAATGTTTCGTTTTTAAAGGTGAAACTATTGAAAAGTTATTGCCCCAGTGCGGAACTTTTGGATACTCCTGTACATAGCCGTAGCCAGGATATTGTCTCTCACTCTCTTTGTCCATTTGGAGGCAGGTGTTAGAAAAGGACAGATAGAGGGGCTGAAGTTACGTGACAGCCCCTATATCCATCATTTTCTAACACATGCGTTTAAAGGGGCTCAGAGAGAGAGAAAGATAATATCCTGGCTACAGATACGCTCCTGTATAAAAACTCACCTGATTGTTAGATTGATAAGAGAAGTAAGACGACTTGTCATGGTTTGGTTTACAATTCACATCAGAGGCGCTATTTTCATCTGCCTCCTCTTCGACAGTCTGAAACAACAAAAAGTTTATTAAGTTTTTGAGTTAAACACATGATAATTTCATTGATCTTTGATTAATTTTGTAAAAGTTCCATCAACCTTATTCAAAAGATTAAATATATATGCAAAATTATGATCTTCACTTAAAAAAAAAAGTAGTTGTAGTCTTGTAGTAGTAGTAAAGTCCAGTTGCCCGAACATGGTGGTTTGTTATGCTAATATTTCACAGCGAACGACTGGACTGGTTAAAACAAGAGGGAGAAAGAACAATCAAAGTATTCTCAAAAAAAAGGATAGGAAAGAGGAGAGGTAAGGCAACCTGTCAGACACTCCCAAAAATGGGAAGTATGCACCTAGAGCACACAAGGTGGTAAAGTGCTCTAGATATTATTATTTTTATTTTTTTTCACTCTCTCACACAAAATATTATCATATTTCAGGATATTACTCGACTCTCTATACTGTTCTTCAGTTTAATATACTACGACTTCCAAAAGATTACTATACTATGACTTTCAAAAGATTACTATACTATGACTTTCAAAAGAAAGTACCCTGGTAGAAATTTACGTTCTTCCATTTTTCGACCAGTTTTAAAGAATTTTGCAGTTTCAGGTATTTCAGAGTCTAACAGAATAGTCACTTAAAAGTTAAAAGTATGTCTAAAAGTCTAAAACCCTTTGGAAAATAGGGGAAAAAACATTATCAAGGACGGTTTTGATGAGAGGGTTGTCTTTTGCAGGCCATAGTACATTTGTGTAACTTTACTTCTTTTTCCCCATCTCTCAATTCTCTTTTCAACATTTAACTGTGTAACTCTTTTCTCATTGGGGCTGTTGCACACTTTTGCTATAAGCGATTTAATAGCCGATTCTGGTGTAAAAACCTCCAAAAATAACAATGGCAGCACTAGAAACTTCAGATATCCTCTCCTAAACTCAATGAACGCTTTTATTGGCGTGAGCGTAATGGTGGCAAAGGGCAATAATAATGGGAGATTCCGATCTAACAAGACTGTAACTCCAACAAGAAGTGACCAATAAGAGACATCTTTCATTAGACTCCGGAGTCACTTGATGTTGCTGCACCATTCATCGGATGTGGATCACTACTTTTATGACTAATTACTCTGTGAATCATCCTTGTCAGCATAGAGAGAGTGACGAAATTAAGATAGGAATCTCCCATTATTACTGTCCTATGCCACCATTACATTTGCGCAAATAAAAGCGTTTTTCGAGTTTAGGAGTGGATTTTGGAAGTTTTTAGAGCTGCCATCGTTACGTTTGGAGGTGTTTACACCAGAATTGCCTATTAAATCGCAAACAGCAACAAATGCAACAGCCCCATTCTTTTTCCTCAACTCTCTTTATGTCTGCGTAACTCTTCTCTCTATGATTTACAATCAATAATTCACTCCCTTATTAACTCTTATACATTTCTCACTCAATTCTCTGAACTACTCATATGAAAAAAAAAAAAAAAAATGAAAGTAGTGGTGGTAAAGTCCAGCCGCCTAAACCATACATTTGTTATGCTGGTATTTCACAGCGATCGACTGGACTGACAATACAAAAAGGGAACACGAAGGAATAAAAGTATCTACCAAAGTACCTACCAAGGTCCCTCACGGTAAGGAAAAAGAATAAGAGGGATGCCACTCTAAGCATGACCCTGGAGAAGGGAAGAAACAAAGACTGGTGGGTGATCACAGAGGAACGAATCGTAATGGCTATCGTAATCGGATTGAATGCATTAAAATTAAATGGGCTTGTTACAGCAGATCTTGATCGCGTAGGTAACTAGTTGTAACCACTCCCTTGCCTCTTCATATTTTAGTCGACTAAGATTTCAACCGGTCTCCGCTTGCCGGAATTTCTATCGACTGAAATACAGAGAGGCGAGGAACTGATCACCTGCAAGATCAAAATGTGCAGTAGCAAGCCCATTTGATTTAACGCATTTGATCTGATTATGATAACCACTCCGTGATCGCCCCCCTAGTATGCTCTCAGAATTATTATTTTTCCTTTTTTTCAGATTATGAATACTTCAGAACATTTTATCTATCTTTCTCCTTTCGCTGAGAACTAAACATCATATCACTGCTAATCTCAATTATTAATAAATCAAAATAGTATTTTTTAAAAAAAACTCACCAATTTCTCATCCATTAAACCCCATTCATTGGACTTTCCTGACATGGAATGTACAGAGAATTTTGATTGCTGATCGCCGCTTGCCTAGAAAAGAAAAAAAAATATAGCATTATAGAATGAGGCAAGGCCAAACTGGTTTGCAAGACAGCTATCAGGCCTTTGCGCAGCTGATTTCAGTCAGTCAGCTCCTGGAGGTGTGATCATAAAGACTGAGTAAAAAAGTTAACGGAGTCCCATTTACAATTGAAGCGTTGAAATATATAATGAGGTACGCACCACTACATGTTGCAAAGATTGTGCAGTTGTTTCTTGGTGAAAAAGATTACGCATGACGTCCATTGAAACGAAATTTTCAAATTAAATTTCTCCTTTAATGAATGATTTTTTTCCAGAAAAAACCCGCTTTGGTAAACACACCCAGTATTTTAGATAATCAAGGAGAAGATGTGCAATCATTGCAAGAACTGATGGCGCATACCTCATTATTTCAACGCTTCAATTGGGCTCACTTCTGCTATTATTATCATCCTTATTATTGGCAGTGCTGCTCACTCCCATAAGTCAAGTGCAAGGTAACAGGTTAAAAGGACCACTGGGTCCTGAGTCAACCTGGTAATAAGTATTTTTTATCACCCTCACCAGAATTATGGAGTAGAGTAGAGTAGGGTAGATTAGAGTAGAAGAGAATAAAAAAAAATAGGAATAGAAAAAAATAGGATAAGAATTACTTTGTTTGGAATTGCACAAAGGCTACAATGGACGTCTTGCTAAGTTTTGCTGTAGGCAATTAAATAGTTAACTTATGGGCGTAGCTAGAAATTTATTCTAGGGGGGCCAAGTTCGGAAATCCCACGGGGGGGATCTGGACGAAACGCCTCCCAGCTTGGAGGAGGGGGGGTTTGAGGTCTTTCCCAAGAAATTTTGCCAATTAAGCCGCTCTATGAAGTGATTTCAGGCTATCTCCACCTCGCAAATGATAAGAAAATAAACACTCTCGCAAGGAGTGACTTTGTGTTCCTTTGCCATAAAAAAACCAATCTAATTACAAAAACTAATCTTATGATTTTATTTTTGCTACTCCTAAATTAAACTGATAGTAACATCCTGAGGCAAGAACTAATGGAAAAAAGGAAAAGAAAAACCTTCTGAACCGATTCCGCTCTTAAAGTACTCCGTTCAATCACCAAAAGTAGGAATACTTCATGCCTATTAACAGTGTTTTTTATTTTGTTTTACCATTAATTTTTTCACTTTCAATTCTTACTGAATTTTTTTTCAACATCAGATTTTCTGGGGGGAGCCTGCCCCCCCCCCCCCCCCCCCCCCCGGGCCTCATTGCTACGCCTGTGAGTTAACTCTTGAGTAAAAACCAGCAAAAATTACCATAAGCACATTTAAAAAATTACAAAACTCGCTCATAGACTCACAAAATGACTTTAAAGTATAAGGCATAGAAGCAGAGCTACGAGGGTAAAGTCGAAGAATTAAAGAATGTTAGATGACTCCTCGGATTTATGTACAGTTAAAGGCAACCTGCAATACTCATCACATGAAATAAAGCATTGCAGGTGACCTACCTGATATAAAACTAAAAGTATCGTCTGACATTCTTTGATTCGTCGACTGTATACCATGGAAGATACCTATCTAATTTGAGATTTTCCTCTGTGTGTCTCGATTACCTCACCGAGAGGAAAGAGGCCAAGAAGGAGACCGCACCAAGTGTGACACCTTGAGGAAAGAGTGAATCTCAAGAACACACAAAACAAAAAAACAAAGGAGCACAACGAATGGTGTGCTTTCTTGGATTATTATTATTTTTTTTTTTTTTTTTTTTTATTCTGCTCGTTGAATTGTATTCATAAATGAAAAATCACGTAGCAGAAGAATGAACTTTCAACTGAAAGGGGCATTGAAAATAGGGTACTTACATCTATTTCACCCCAATTTTGAGTATCCCACGAATCATCATAATCAGAAAATGACTCATTCCCTTTGCTTGCTTCTTCGAGTGAAGTGACACTTGAAGTTGTAGTTGACATGCTGCTACTTGATTGGTGTTCTAAAAATAAAGTAATAGTAAATTAATGAATCAATAAGTTAAGAAATCAATTGCATTGGAAAATATTTTCTAAAACTAGACGCATTGCAAGCATTCTGATCAAATAGCTTTTTTAGAATTTTTCCATTAAGAAAATAATTAAGAAGATTCTTATTTTTTTTTTTAGATCATGGCCACGAAGTTAACTTTGGGATTTTACACCTAATTTTATTTTTTACTTCTGTTAGTTATAATTTCTGATAGTCTAAGTTATTTCTTATCTGCGTTATCTTGTTCTTTTGTATTCTTTTGCATACTTTGTATTTCCTGTTATTTTTGCCTGTTCAGTTTTGAAATAGTAGTAATAAATAAATAAATAAATTAAGAAGGAAGCAGTGGCGTAGCGTGCAATTGGGGAACGTTGCAGTTTATCCATTCAAACCCACGAAAAAGATCGAACTGTTGGGTGTTTGGTGAACACCTTCGCATTCGACCTATTTCACTAGTTTAATCGGACACATTAAAACGTTGCCAAAGTGCACGCTACGCCACTGGAAGGAAGAGATCTATTATTGAACTGCAGTAGCAAGGCGCGTCGGCTCTGACTAAAGTTGAGGAGTTTAATTATTTATTTATAATTTTTTTCTTTATTTATTAAAAAAAATGGTACATTGGAGCCAATATTAGACGGTATCAGTGATGACTTGGTGATGATGTCATCTGGTGATGAGCGTTCCAAACAAAGACAAACTGTCCTCTTGCTCTCACATAACCCCTATGTACTGCGATCTCACTCTCATTTCAAAAATCGAATAGAGACATCTTTTGAAAAAAATTTGGCAGAAATGAATTCCTCTAGGCATTTTAATGCAATTTTGATAATCATATGTGTAAAATAGGGCCCTGCATATGAATTTCGAAACCAGAAAGAGATGAGTATACATGGGGGTCACGGGAGAGTGAGTGAGATATGTAGTTTGGAACGCTACACAAGTTTTGTCACAACCGATTGTGACTGATGAGTGCATTGTTGTGATTGCTGGCTAATCGTTGACTTTGCACTAAAACCGTCTACATTCACAATAAGTGATAGCATAATTTTCTTAGAACATTTTGAAAGTATACACAAGTTACAAACTAACTGCATCTGTATATTCAGAGATACTATGAAATGCCTTTTCAAAAAGCATAAGATCCAGACATCGCCAAAAGGAATTAAAATCAGAAAAACTCATCAATGCATTCTGATTGGTCAGAAAAATGCAGGTGACTGTAGCTCAACATCACGAAACCAAACGATTGGTAACATATTAAAATTCATGACTGTTGGATTGGGTAAAAGACTTCAACCAATACAGATTGAAAAATTCACTCCTGGTGAGACCGTTTAACAAACAAAAAAGAAAAACCAAGTTTTGTTTAGTGAGAAGAATTGAAAAATACCTAAAGACCCAGGTTTATGTAAATTTTTACTAGGATGAGAAATGACAGATTTGGTGGTGTCTGATTGGCTACGATAGAATTTCGAAGAGACAGCGCTGACTGCCCAGCCTGCCCATGTGGCCGCTGCATTCGACAAACTTGGAGCTGCCGTGTGAACGTCAGCCTCTGGAAAAATCAAAACATAGAGAGTCAAACGGCTGTACTTTGGAGAGAGAGAAATTATAGAATGACAAAATAAAGACACGTACTCTCCTTGGGTTGTTTGATTTCCAGCATTCATGGTCTGATGGAGTTGGAGCTCAGCTGATGGCAGTAATGATCAATAAAAACGAAGCAATTATTACTCAATGAGGAAGATAAGCAGAGCCCAGAGACAATATATACCAGAGACCACACACTAGCCGTGCGTGCGGAGGCAGACTTTTTTTTGGAACTCAACAGGAATTAACAAAGGGGGCATGAAAGAGCACCATCCAACATGGTCCATGCGTTGACTGATGAAATTTTGGTGCTTCGGTCTCTTTAGGCAAAAACCTCAATAACTTTTCTCATTAGTCAACGTATGGACCATGTTTGCGGTGTTCTGTTGAGACCCCAAAAAAAAGTTGCCACCGCGCACAAACATGAGCAAGATAGATAGTGCGTGGTCTATACAGGGTGTTGAAAAACTGTTCCCGAATATTTCAGGGGCAGATTCTACAGGTCAAAATAAGACTTTTTTCCCCCTACAAACATGTGTCCGGAAATGCCCCCCTTTTGAGCAACAGCCCCCCCAAAGTTTTAAAAAATTTACGGTTGTTTTGGAATAACGACCACTATTATGAACCAAATGTCCTAAAAATTGGTGTCTCATGGTAATTTTACGTGTAAAATCTATTAATGACCCCGAGAAGTTCATGAATTGAGTCTGACTGTACTTTTCACGCAATCTTGTACCTATAACGGCACACATTTTATGTTATGGATTAAAAATTTGAAGAATAATTACCGAAATCAGATGCGAAAAACCCTTAAAAAGATTTTCGGTCCTCCTTGTTTCTTTCGATAGGACGCGTTTTAAGCGAGATAATCGCTTCACAGTGTGGAAAAGTCAGCGCTTTTACCATGAAAAGCGGCTTTTACCATGAAAAGCGGCAGTGAGTATGCAACTCGCCTCTCCGCTGCTTCTTCGGGCCGGCCGCTATGGTAAAAGCGCTGACTAAAATTACCACGAGACACCAATTTTTAGGACATTTGGTTCATAATAGTGGTCGCTATTCCAAAAAAACCGTGCATTTTTTAAAACTTTGGGGGCTGTAGATCAAAAGGGGGGCATTTTCGGACACATGTTCGTAGGAAAAAAAAGCCTTATTTTGACCTGTAGAATCCGCTCCTGAAATATTCGGGAACAGTGTTTCAACACCCTGTATTACGTACATTGTCTCTAGCAGAGCCTTATTGAAACAAATCTGAGTTAAATTTCTGAGTTTATTGAGGAGGCAAACATTTCAGCTTTTTCTATTTTTGAATCCGTATATCTTTTGTTTTTCAATATTTTTTACAAAGGAAAAGGTTCTAAATAAAACTGGGCAATTTGTTTTACCAAGTACTATTAGAAGATATAAATTAAATTTGTTTCTAAAATTAGGAATCACGAGAGTAAAGACTTAAAGAGTTAAGTTTCTTTTTGCTTTAATTTTCAGGTCTTTTCTTACATTTCAGAACAAATACTACCTCTAGTTCTATGTCACACCCATTCTTTTTCTGGAAATGAATTCTACAAGCTCCGTCATGATGATTTTAATATTTCAAAAAAAAATATTTCAGTAGTAGTAGTAGTTGTGAAGTCCAGCCGGCCAAACCTTGCGTTCGTTTGCTTGTATTTCAAAGTGAACAACTGGACTGAGAATATAAAAAGGGTATAGGAAAGAAGGGAGATACCTACCAAGGTACCTCACAGTGAGGAAAGTGGACAAGAGGGATACCACACCAAGCGTGACACCCTGAGGGAAGGAAGTACTTATCTCAAGAGCACACAAGGACTGGTATGCTCTCAAAATTTTTTCTTTTTAGCAATTAGAGACAAATTCTAGAAAGTTCGCACAGTCAAGAAAATTTAAACATTTTCCTTTTACTCTAGGAACTGGAAATATGATTCCAAAAAGTTTCCGATTTCTCACAGTGAAATAAAAAAAAAAAAAAAAAAAAAAAAAAAAAAAAAACTTGGATTACTCACCCATAGATTCTTGAAGACTAGGATCCTCTGAGAACTTTTCAAGTTTTCCAAGAAACCCTTTGATGGTGCGGAAGGCATTATCTCTGACGGATTTGTCTGGATCGACTGTCAACTGACAAAGCGCTGGTAGTATCTTTCGAGCAATTTCCGTTAATAAAAAATATTGCTGAGATGCGGCGAGAGCCATTATACCTGCAGAGAAAATTTAAAAAAATATAACACCAGAAGAGAAAAAATATAATTTAAGGTTAGATTGAATCCGGAAAAAAAAGGGAATTTTCCTAAAAGGAGCCGCTTGCATTGATCATAAAGTATTCTAAAGTTTCAGCAGTCTACAATGAATGGCTTTATGGACTTTGATAACTTTTATTGGATTTTTTTGAGAACTTTTCCATGTATGGTTTTAAGAATTTTATAATTGAATTTCAGAGTCTTCTTAAATTTATTTCGAAAACTTTTTGGGCTTACTTCAGTGAATTTTGGGCATATCATGAGGAATTTTTTTGTATAAGTTAAGGACTTTCGACAATCCTTTCGAAAACTATCGAGGCGTACTATGTAACATCAAGGCCATAGTTTATCAAAGAGTTTGCTTTTTTTACGACTTTAATTTTCCTTCGATCAGGTTCCCTTTTACTGGAATGGCTCATTGTTATACAGTAGTTGTTGAATAGCAGTCTTGCCCAAGAAAGACGGAATGGAGAGCAGTGACTATAGTCGGGCCAATATAAGTTGACACCTGAACCAGGGAGAAAATGATCAATAAAAATGGAGAAATGCAACAATGCACTGAATGCGGCGCCCCCTGTCAGGACAGAGCACACCACTTGACGAGGGTCAGCTCCACGCTGCATTGCCGCCAGGGATGCGAACCGGAACCGGAACCTAAGAAACGGGAGAACCCTACTTTTTGGTGGAACCGGAACCGGAACCTGGATCTTCGGTCACGTCAGAACCGGAACCCGAATTTAAAGTCTGAGAACCGCAAATGGAACCGGTTCCACATAGGTTCCTGAAACTTGATTCACTTTTGAGCTTTTGTGTTAACCGTGATCCACAAAATTGCCGTTTTGCATGATTTTCATTTTTCATAAACCTTACTTTTTGAAAAAGAATTTTGGAAACATGCTTGAGATACATTTTGAAGTAAGTACTTCCGCCTGAACTTTATCTTCAAATTGCAAGAATCAAAACTTTTCTCATGTTATTTTCATGTGGAATGATATAAAACAATAAATCTTATTCACTGCAAAAGCCCTAAAGTTTTTATCTGCTTGAAAGCGGTACACTGCGGAAAAATAAAGAAAAAAAGAACCGAAAATCGGAACCCGGTTCTGGATTCTGGAACCTGTTCTAGAACCGGAACCGGTTTCAGACCCTTACTGGAACCGGAACCAGGACCGGTTCTAAATTTATCAGATGATTTGGAACCGGAACCGGTTCTCATCCCTGGTTGCCGCTTAGTGCAAACCTGCCTGATTCTTCAGGTGTCAACTTATAGTGGCCCAATCTATCAGTTTGAATTCTGGGAGTTTTGCTCCGAATCACATTGACCCACTCACTGAAACTGATCAAGTTAGACTTCTCCTCACTTGGAAGAAATTCAAAATACCAACCTCATTGTTATAGGGCTGTTGCACACATGTGCTATAATTGTCGATTCTGGAGTAAAACCCTCCAAAAATATCGATGACAGCACTAAAAACTTCCAAAATCCACTCCTAAACTCAATAAACGCGTTTATTAGCAGAAGCGTAGTGGTTGCATAGGGCAGTAATTGAGGGAAATTCCCATCTAATATTACTCAACAACAGAATTACACAAATAGCTCGTAAATTTCACAATATGAGGAGAGAATAAAATGGGATCAAAGCTAAAAAATTAAATAAAATAACTAACCGAGGGACGTTTTGAGGCAACAAACGGCACTCTTCATCAGCCACTAAACGAAAAAGTTTGGCAAACCACCCATTGCCAAACCACAAATTTGACCAAGAAATACCTGACAATTTTTCTCTTATCTCTCTTGACGTTATCTCTATGTACACCAATATTTCTATTGAGTTAGCTATTCAATGTGTTAGTGACCGGTGGGATGAGGTCACAAAAAAGTGCAATATTCCCACGGATCAATTTTTATACATGTTGAAAATTTGTATCACATCCACAGTCTTTGAATATAGTGGAAAATTTTATAAACAAATTTGTGGTTTGGCAATGGGTGGCTTGCCGAACTTTTTCGTTTAGTGGCTGATGAAGAGTGCCGTTTGTTGCCTCGAAACGTCCCACGGTTATTTATTTTATTTAATTTTTTAGCTTTGATCCCATTTTATTCTCTCCTCATATTGTTCTAATATTACTGTAACTCCATCAAAAAGTGACCGATAAGAGACAACTTTCCTTTGTCACCGACGTTACCAGGTGTCACAGTGCCATTAATCAGACGTGGATTACAACTCTGGCGTCTTAATTATTCTGTGGGTCTTCCTTGTCAGTATAAAGAGAGTGACAAAATTAAGATAGGAATCTCCTATTATTAATGCCCTACGCCACCATTGCGCTCGAGCAAATAAAAGCGCTTATTGAGTTTAGGAGATGATTTCGGAAGTTTGTAGTGCCGCCTTCAATATTTTTGGAGGTTTTTTTATCAGAAACGACTATTAAAGCGCTTACAGCAAAATCGTGCAACAGCCCCATTCAGCAACGGACTAATGAGTTCAAGCACAAAAGATCACAATTCCTGATGGACAGCATCACTCGCTTACCTCTACTTTTGAAGTTTCACTGCTAGATGTGCCACTTGTGTAGAAAGCAACTCATGTAGAAAGTTGTCAATTAACAGTTACATAATTCAATCTTCAGTGAATGGGTGAAGTAACAATTCAAGAATCGGCAACAGAGAAATAAAACTTAGAAATAAGAAAAGGATAGGACGATAGGACAGAAATTTACCCGCAGTTCTAGCAGGAGGGAAAACATCAGTCATGGCTCGTATACAGGCCGATATAAGAACTTTTTGTCTAACTTGCGGGTGGATATGCTGAGCGATTTTGCCGAGACAAACTATAGTGTTGGTCCTGATACCGCCATGTTCGTCTTTGCTCTGAAGCCGTGCAAAGTGTCGCATGACTTCACCATTCAAATTGTTGTAGTTCAATTTAGGAGCAAGAAGAGCAATTGACTAAAAACAAGAATATTAAAAAAAAATTAAAAAAGTAAGTAACAATGAATCAATCGATCTCAGTACTGCCGTGCTAAGGAAGAACGCCGTAAAAGCCAAAAATAAAAAAATTGAGTTAGACACGGAATTGTACTATTTTTGACATGCACTTTCACGTGGTGAAATCAGAATTCACTTATCTCTATTAGCTTCTGAGATATAGAGGGGCTGCCTGCCGTAAGTACGCCAAAATCGGTACCTTTGCTCAGGAGAAACGCCGTAAGCGCCAGGTACACGGGCAGAATGCAGTATCTCCAGCCGAGCTGAGTGGAGATGCGGCGTTCTACCTGTGTATCGGGCGCTTCCTCTGCGACCCTTTACACAACAATGCATGCCCCGCCAGACGGGGAAAGAGCCGTACGTCCATCGTGTCTGCGACCTTCCTTCGATCTTTTGTTATTTGGAGTAAAAATATTTGACTTGGCACCCTTTTACAACAATAAAAATTCAAGTGAAGATACATATAATCGATTTATGTACGAAAACGTGCCAAAATCGAAACCAGTTTGGAGGGCCATGCGTTTAACTTTGAACGCGTTTTACTCGATTTCATGTGCAGTGGAGATACGGCGTTCTTCCTTAGCACGGCAGAGTAGTACCCTGAGATAAAATTTAGGAAGAGATACATATTACTATCTTTGAGCACTTCTTTCTCAAGATCTAACTAAGCTCTCTTAGTCAATTTCAGCTCATTTAAAAGGTCTCGGCCTGCTGTATGGACAAAACAATTTTGTAAAATTTTGAAACTCCAAATTTTTTTTGTAATTTTCAAGTTTATGATTTTAAACTTACAAAAATTTTAATTTTAAAACCCTGAATTTGAGAAGTGAGGAGTTTATTTAGAAAAAATAAAAACCATCTGTATTTATTGATAGAAGACAAGACCATTCCATCAAGCCCTAGTTTTTGAAAGAAAGTCCAGATAGATCCTAAGAAAAAGTTACTCAAGTGTCAAAAAAATGTAATTTTTTTAGGGCCAATTTTAGCATTCACGGTAAAACCTCATATTGGGTAGCTAATTTGGTGTCGACACCAAGAAAAGCGGGTGTCGACACCAGGTCAGCAACCTGACACGAGCTTCACTGCACACTGATTGGCTGACACCTACTTCCATCCCCAAGCCAAACACCGACTTATTCGTGCTAAAATCGATCTTAGAAATGACTGCAAGGGAAGAATATGCCTTTAGAATAAGTGCACTCTCTTACAAATGAACGTTTGTGAAGCTGCTGCAAATTCAAGGCTAGTTAATAGAATTTTAAAAACTGCGTCCGTAAGCGATCCTCGGAATAAAGAAACAAATTTGTATGAAGTAAACATTTTAAAAATTGTTAAAAAAAATGCACAAACAAATGTCCCTAAGGTAGATGAGAGCAGTTTTAGGAGAGTAAAGTGATATTAACAAAATTAATTTAGTTTTATTGGAGGAGCAATAGTTGTAAAGCAATGGCAGTTGCAACGCTTCATCATCAGTCCCTTTTGCGAGATTTTCCATTATATTTGAAACTCTATTGCATGTATTGTTGGTGCAAACAGAGGATGACAGATCAGCTTAACAATCGGGGTTTCACAATTTTTTATCCCCATAAATGGAGCTAGCGAGCTTTGGAGCGCTAAAACAAATGGATGCTTACTTTGACAGTCTGTTCTCGAATGGTCACATTCGTGTCCAAAAACCCATTGGCAAATTGTGGAAAAATTTGGTCATTGATTGTTGAGGCGGGTAAATGCCCTGTAAAAAAAAAAAAGAATAAGAATAGTAGAGGTCGTTTCAGAAGTGTAATCTTTGGAATTTGACGACATTATGTCTCATGTTACAAAATGAAAATGAATGAAAAAAGACTTGAGTTTTTGCACAGAGGAACAACTAGCAATCAAAACTTGAAAGTCGGAGGTCAGTGTTTTTTGGATTTGGAGGAATGAAAATCGAAAAATCCCCAAAGATTATGGTCCAGGTACGCCTACACTTTTATAACGAGCTCTAGTTGCAGTAATGAAATATTCAGTAATCTTAATAAGGTTATTAAAAAAATTCAGAATTGAAAAGCATTAGTGGAGAATCTGTCTGAATATCCATTGGACCATTGGATTTCAGAGAGAAAAGGAACGAATGCGATTGCTCTAATCACCAATCATTAAAATGATGAGTTGCCTATGACAGTGATATAAGTTGTTTACAGTAACTTTAAAACCTGATGGGACCACCCTACCTCAAAGTGAGGCAGCATGGATCATCTGATTCTGGTTTGTTTGCCTTGTATTTTTTGACCTGAAATTAAAAATTGTAACTAATCCAGTGGAAAGTGAATTTAAAAAATGAATGTGTTTAAGAGTGGCTATCTGGACACAGAATTCTGATAAAACTATCCAGGTGAGAAAATTTTGCATATTTCTGTTACGCATCAGTTTCTTTATCATGCAAATCCTTCCAGAAGAAACAGTTATATTGATTTCTGTGTCCAGGTAGCTACTCTCAAACACTTGCACTTTCGTTTATAACATATTTCAAATGTATTTGTCACAATTTTTTTTTAAAAAAATGTATAGGTTAAAAAAGTGTTGCAAACAAACCAAGCCTGTGTGAAAAACGTCCATAAGAGATTTCGATCATGGCTGCCTCCATGCTGCCTCAATATGATGTCCCACAAATATTCTCTATCCCTATAGCTCGTTGAGTATGGCTCAAGCTTCACTTGAGGGTTGATTGTTGCTCATCAGATGAACCATAGGCGGACCGTGACCAAAAAAAGTGGGGGGGCTAAAAAGTGATGACTTTTTTTTTGCTCCTCAAGTCCCAAGTGATGACTTTTCCCCGATTTTTAGCCTCTCCACCCAGGAAAAGTGGGGGGGGGGTAATAGCCCCCCCTAGCCCCTGATACGGTCCGCCTATGAGATGAACTAAGTAGAGTTCAAGCTTGATCAGGCCCCAGGGTTTCAAACTAGCCTGTTACACTATTGGTTTTAATGAAAATGAAATTTTTTGGGACAAAAAAAGATTATGTTTGAATTGTTTGGTAACTAGACCCCCATCAAAGGAAACAAAGAGTATCTACGTGAAGTTTTTCAATTTCCCACGGTTGTATTCTTTAGAATGGAATAAGCTGCAAAGGAGAAAACTCTCACCAATGAAATTTTCCAATTGCTGAAGAAGTTTGCTTCTAGTGGCTCGGTCCATGGATGAAAACATCTTCACAACACATGGCACAATACGCTTTTGATATTCGATTTCATCTAAAGTTTTCCCCAACTATGGACAAAATAAAAACTACAATTACAGCGAGTTGTACAAACATAGAACTATTCAGAGGGTCAATGGTTATCACAAAAATGAATCTAGGATGTGAGATGGTAGAGAGGAGGATTTATTTTTTAGTAGGATATTTAGTAGGTTATTTCCTACAGTCTATTTTATTTGTAGTTTATTGAGAATTTTTTTTTACATTTTTCATTTTTTTAAAATTTTTTTTTTCTTGTTCTGACTTGTGTTAAACTTTTGTCCGATAATTCCAAAATTAGAGTAGAACTCAACTATTTTTTTTGTCTAATATATCCGACGTCGGAGTGGAAAGGGTTAAATTCTTCAGTTGAGGAGTGAATTTAAGTGAGGCTAAAAGGGCACATTGTTACTTTTGCATCATTATTCATGATTAGTGATGCGACTAATGTAGCAGCGAAAGTTTGCAACATAGGCATACACAAGATTCAAACAACATACATCAATGATTATCACGGATTTTAAAATACCTGAACAATCGGTGTAAGAACGGCTGCTCCAGCATCACCATATTCAAACGCTGTTATCAAATGCGGCAATATTTTATACTTGCAAATGTTATCATGGAAATTCTCCAGAATTGGGGGTAAGGAGCTAAAGAATCTATTCTTCTCACTACCGTCTTTGATTTGAATTTCCTCTAAAAACATTAAAGTGTCGATTAGTTCGTTTTTGAAATAACCGCCAACTTTGCAGCACCGCGTTATAATATCCGCCGGATTAGGCCTCTGATTTGGATTCTCGTTGACAAGCTCGCTGAATACATGTCTAAGAGAGGTTGGTACCTGAAAAATTAGAAGGAGAAAAAACCAATAAATGATCATGAGAACTGAGAAGCAGTCTAGTTTCAGTTGCCGACTTAATTACTCAGGTCTTTACTCACCCCACTAACTCCACTGTTCATTTCAGTATGATGCATGATAATGCATAATGTATAGTGTCTGGGGGTGATTACGGAGGATCGGATCGAGCACATGATAATCTTATGGGTGGCTTCACTGATCGAATCGTTTTGAGCCCCTCGTAATGATGGAAAGGAGCCGATGAGTGGAGACCGATCGTAATCTCAGTCAACTGAAGTAAGAAGAGGTGAGGAGGGGGTTACCTGCACGATTGAGTTGCGCAGTAGCAAGCCCATTTGATATAACACATTCCATCCGACTATGATAGTGATAACGATCCGATCCTCTGTAATTACCCCCCTGCACCCTCATTTCCAGGTTAGTGTAAAATGATGCAGTATTTATCGATAGCACAAAATAATACAATTAGAATGGAAACTCCTATAGGAGCCAATGGAGACGTTTTTTCGATTTTCTTTGATGATTTCTCAAGATGGCAAACATATTTGTCTCTGTCTTTTGCATTGCTTTACATGAGGATTGTTTTGAAATTCTCAAGATGCGAACCAGAAAAAATGTGAACCGAAATTTCCATTTTGATTGTAGTATTCTGTGTCAACAGCATTCTAAATGGCTCAGTTCTCTCACTGTTATTCGCTTCTTGTTTGGTGTATGAAGAATTAATTTAGGGGTTTCGGGGACAAGGGCCTCTATTCCACTGTGAGCTCTGTTTACAGTTTTCTTCACTCCATTTTCTTAAAAAAAAAAAAAAAAAAAAAATATTTAACATGATAAATTGTCATAGCGATAGTAATTTGACATTTATCTAATGGTAGAGGTAGTTTCAGAAGTGTAGGCGCACCTTGACCGATAATCTTTGGAATTTGTCGACATCATTTCTTATATTATGAGACAAAAATGAATGAAAATGAAATTGAGCGTTCATTTTTCAATGAGGAACACTTTAAAAGCCAAAGAATACAGTTAGAAGCAAGTTTGGGTTTGATTTCAAGGAATTAAAGTTGAAAAAGATTATGGTTTAGGTGCGCTTACACTTATGAAACGAGCTCTAGCACTCTAGTGGCAGAAATTAACACTCAACTCTGAAGATTTGCTTGAAAAAGGTACAGAAGGTATGTCAGTTATGAGGCTTTAAATTCTGTTTTTGTGATGGACTCATGGAAAAGAAGAATTTAAAACTCAGCAGACAGCACAAAGGTCTAAAATTGTTTGTATACAAAAAAAAAAAAAAAAACAAAACTAGTAGGCCCTTTATCAAGAAATCCTGCAAATTGCAAGAAATCCCTCTAGGAAAAATATACAGATTACCGAGGACTGAAACTTGAATAAATTTTAATTACTCTTACTTTATTACTAGATTTTAATGAACGTGGATTGATCAGTGGCCCATTGAACACTTCCCAAATCAAGCACCCAAGGCCCCACATATCAGTGGACCTGAAAACAAGAAAAAATATGCAAAAGAGCAATCATTACAACACCGAGTAAAACACTGAGGGTACACAAGAAGGAAGTATGCTTTTGATTTTTTTTGCATGGTTCCCCAATCCTCAGTGCAATGAAGAAATTACTAACTTTTGCTACAAGCAATTGAACACTTAATACTAGAGTCGAATCCAGCAATAATTACGATGGGAACTGAGCACGCTAAAAAATTATGAAATTTACTCTCAGACTCACAAAATGACTTCAAGGTTCAAGGTGTAATGGCAGAACTATGGAGGTACTATGGAAGTAGAGGCAACAGAGAACACACATTATCTATCTCCCCCATAGTGGCAACTTTTTTTTTTGAGGTCGCAACAAAGCATCGTCCGACTCCTGAACGAAATGTTGAAAAAAACGTTGATGTCAGTAGCTAATCAGAACAAAGAAACAATGTTTTGGTCATTGGTCAACAACAGGAGCCGTTGGATGTTGTTTCCTATGTTATTTTGTTGAATCCCCGAAAAGTGGTCTCTGTTATTGCATGGAAGAAACCTATCAAATTTGAGACATTCCTCTGTGTGTATTTTGTAGAAAGATAGTGACAAATTAGTCAGGAATCCTCCATAACACCAGCGTAGCTCTACCATTTACGAGCAAATATGGCGGAGCTATGCAGGTATCATAGGAGATTCCTGTCTAATTTCTCTCTCTCTCTCTCTCTCTCTCTCTCTCTCTCTCTCTCTCTCTCTCTCTCTCTCTCTCTCTCTCCTCTCTCTCTCTCTCTCTCTCTCTCTCTCTCTCTCTCTCTCTCTCTCTCTCTCTCTCTCTCTCTCTCTCTCTCTCTCTCTCTCTCTCTCTCTCTCTAGAAGAGCACAGAGGAAAACCTCAAATGAAAAAGAAATTTCCAATAATACCGATAAAACTCAGTCATAAAGCCTCAACCTTTAACGTTATTTTGTGAGCCTGTGAATGAATTTCATAATTTTTTAATTTCCTCATCACAATTTTTGCTGGATTTTACTCAAGAATCAACTAGTCAATCAGCTATGGCAAAACTTAGCAAGAGCTCTAATGTCTCATTTACACTTCGTTTTCCAAAGCAAAATCCTTTTTTTTAGAGTAAATAAAAACACATTTTCTTTAAAATTCACTTGCGCACAGATTAACCTTGGAGCAGAAGCATGCAACCCACCTATTCGATAGGATTAAATTAAGAATAATGGCATCGATTGGCAATAGCACTGCCTAAGATCTATATTCTCACTCAGAGAGTAAACACAACTTACCAGTCGGTTATGAGCCTCTGTCTTGTGCTGTCTCCTTTTTCGGGGGGATCATATTTTTCAAGGCTACGTAATATTTTGACGGGTAGACCGGAGCCTTCATTTGCTCCTGCCATATATTCTACACCACCTAGTTTCCATTCCCCAGCTAAGTTGACATACACAGAGACGGAGTTGACATTATTGTGCCTTAATTTCCCATCATTGTTGAGAAAACTGAGAGCCCTCTGTGAAATGAAAAATAAATCTAATTTACAACAAGAAAACACTTATTTTTAAAATTTTGTTAGTTTAGGTAATTAATTCATGAAAAGGTCCATAGTGTGACAGGAGCTTCATTGCGAGTTCGGTTGGGGGGGGGGGCAAAAATGTTTTTGCTCATCAATATTGTTTTAGACACTCTACAGCCCTTCATATCCTTTACAAACGGCCCTAAATTCCAAAAAAACTCGTTAATGACCACCAAAGTTCCAAACTTTTTTGGCCGACCCTTGCGGCGACGGGGGGGGGGGGGGGGGGGGCAGTTGCGCCCTCGCAAATGACGCTACTGCAGTGTGAAATTTTGCTAAAGCGATTTTAAGCTCTGCATTGAACAAAATTACACAAAACTTACAATACCCACACTCAAAACTTCCAAAACCAACTCTTTAACTCAAATAAAGCAACCCACAATTGACTGTTGATTTTGCAGCTGGATTCCCTTAAATTCTGTATCAGGTACGCAAAATGTACCCGATCTGACGACCGCGGGCAAAATGTGAAGCTCTCTGCAAAATGTGGAAACATGAAGATTCAGATGGGTACAGTATGGGATTACGATGTCGTATTCTTGGCGTAGTTGTGAATGAACTTAAATTAAATCAAACTGAGCATTAGAAGAAAAAATATTAACAAGAAGCATACTCACTGTTATCTGAAAAATTCCCCACGCAATGTATAGATCATTGCGCTCCTGTTTTTCATTCTCTATTATTGCGAGACGATCGTTCAACTTTTGAACATATTCCGTGACCAAATACAAGGTTTTACCAGTTTCACAGCTGTCAATGTACTGAAGGATACTCGGATGTCTCAGCGTTTTAAGCCTTTTTACCGCAGTTTTGGCGAGTTCAAATTCAGTGTCATCACTCGACTTCCCATCAAATATAAATATCGAGACTCGTTCGCCATTGGCCTGGAAATAATTGAAGGTATGTTTAACATTAACAGTTGTTCCGGTAAAAGCATCATGGTTTCCCATGAGAAGAGTCAACAGTGACAGTCACAAATTTTCTTCTTAGACAAGTCCGAACGAATTTACAGCAAAGATTACCTTCGAAGGCTTTTAACTTTACTTCCTTAAATAATCATCTGATCACTGCTTCAAATTACTGCTAGAGCAGACGCATCTCGAGTATCGCGTTCTGACAAGAAGCAGTGCGTGCTACCGAACCGCATCAAAACACATCGGTGAGTGGTTGGTTTCTGCAGAAGTTTGACTCGTTGCTAATCAAACGCTCACTGATGCGCTTTGATGCGGTTCAGTAGCACGCACCGCTACTTGAAATGCGTCTGCTCTCTAATACTTGGCAAAAACAATAAAGCTTCCCAATCTTTTCGGCACGATAGCTACCAACGATTTTCAATCAAGTTCAAAGACATTGTAGAAGAAGACTGGCCCCTGCCACCGAGAAATGATGCCGGTCATAGTGAGTGGCGGGATGAGGGAGGCAAGGGGGTATGAACCAATTTCACATTGAGGCTCATGGAGCCAAGACATAAAACTGTTCCAAAAGAATGCAAATCACCTTAAATTTTTAAAAGTACATAAGTACATAAGAAATGCAGCTTTCATCGAAGATTACTCAAACAAAAGCTGCTTGGGTCAATTTATCAGCTAGATATTTGTGATAGAAAGTACAGCAGAGAGGTTATGGGTGCTAAAGTAAACAATGACGGACCGATCGTTAACTTCGATTGTTAGAGAACCGATTCGTTGAATTGATCCCAATTTTTGCTTTAAAAGTATATTATTACACTACACTGTTCAACATATGTAGGACTTGACAATGTTACACAAAAAATTATTGACTAGTAGGTTTGAGGAGCACGGCTCCATAAGAGCTAATGTCAAATTGGTTCACACCCCCGCGCAAGGAAGTGCCCTACCCATCAGCCTGTGTCATGACCGGCTCGACTTCTCCCCTTCGCTATGAGAGAGCAGAGGCTAGTCTTCCTCCATTATGCCTTCGATAAAATTTAATTTTAAAGGCTATAACCTCAACTTCATCAAAGTACTTAGTACTCTTAAAATAGAGAAACAGTAAGGTCAAGTATAAACTCGGAGATAGAAATTTTCAAGGTTGCCGACCTGTAGAAGAGTTAAGCCATCCTTGAGGATTTACGAAACTAATTGTCAGTCTAAAATCAAGTGACTATCTGCATGACAAGTGGGAACTCTAAGTTCAAAGCGCAAATTGTTTAAATCTCCACCGCATTTTGCTGGTGAAAATACTCTGTCTTGGATGAATGCATGTTGGAAAAAATTGTTAGAGTAGGACCCTTCAGAGTATCAGGTTCTAACAGGTAGCAGCGGCTGCTTCTGAACCGCATCAACGAGCAGTTGATTAGCAACAATTCAAAACTCTGCGCTAACCAACCGTTTACGATGCAGTTCAGAGGCATGCACCCCTAACTGTCAGGACCTGATGCTCAAAATTTTCCTGCTCTAACTATCATCTTTGCGGCAGCAGTGCAATCATCCGAACAATAAACAACGGTGCCCTGTGACTCAGGTATGGCATCAGCCAGCGCCTCGTGACACTTTAAATTGAGTTACTGATGATTAGTCGGATAAGAAAAAATCAGAGAGGTGACAGAAGATGGATGTGGTGAAACAGGTCCATATCTTGAAACTATGCAGGGAGAAAAGTTTCGTTTCTTAGACTCACCAGAACCCAAGATGAATCAAGCGGTAAAAGTTGAGGGGTGAAAAAAAATACTTCACCTTTTTCTTCCCTTCTGTGAGACACCAGGTACTGTCTTCATAAACATGGCAAACACTCTGCTCAGTCTTATCAGCAATTTCATAAGGAAAATCCTTAAAAGCGTCTCTACTGAAGAGCCACATCTTCCTACCTACGAAGAATCATTGAAATAATAGAAAATCATATTACAATCAGGAGGTATTAAATATTCAATGAAGCTCTATTACGAGCTCTATTTGCTCTGAGAAATCTTAAAAATAACTAATATAACAAATCTAAATGATGAAAAAGTTATTAATTCAGACTATAATAATGAAAAACACATAAGTCTGATAAACCTAGAGATTTAGAGAACTGTCAGAGAATTTGGCCAAATTGGGTCTTTTGTTTGTTATCATCGGTCCTCGAACCAAGGACCAAGAATATAGACTTCGAACCACCAACCGTTCCTTGGTTCCTTGATTCCTTGCCGAATATCAAAAATTGTCTAATAATCTTTATTTTGAAGCGCTCTGATTGGCTTAGAGTGAAATCCTAAATAATTTTGAACGGCTAGAAGCGGGACCTTTGAATTCACGCCATGACTTTTTCCGCTCCGCCTATATAGTAGAGTTGTTGTTGTTGGGGGTTCTGAATCTGGGACCTAAAAATGTTCGGTCCCGAGCATTGAATTGCGTGCGGTTTCGACCAATCAGAGAGCTTACGCACGGTCTTGTGACCGTGCGTAAGTTACGCTCGGGACCTAACATTATTTGGTCCCTGGGACCAAATAATGTTAGGTCCCGAGCATTGAATTGCGTGCATCTTGCGTGCGGTTTTGCCCAATCAGAGAGCTTACGCACGGTCATGTGACCGTGCGTAAGTTACACTCGGGACCCAACATTATTTGGTCCCTGAATTATAAGAATAAAAAAAGTTTTTACAGCCTAAACGATGCATGGACATTCATCGGTCTATATCTACCCATTACATCAGTGGAAGTCACCTATCAATGACAAAATACCTTGCATCCCTTGCGAAATGCCAAGATGTTCGCGAACTCGTTCGCTCTGGTATGGCCACTTGCATAGAAATACTAAAATACATGGTGTGGACCTTTTTTTTTTTTTTTTTTTTTTTTTTTTTTTTTTTTTTTTTTAGCTGTTTAGTTTTGGTGTGGAACGGGCTTTATAAATGAATACGCATCGGATCAGTAATCTACGCACTCAGTCAGGCAGAATAAGTCTGAAAAGTGAAAGAAAAAACGAGGCTGTGATAGCACGCTTAGTGCACGCAGTCAAATCAAGGTAGATTAAGGTGATTCTATGGCAAACTCCCAAAAATTTTAATCCGATAGATGGCGATTGGCGATACTTGTCGCTGGCTCCGAAAATAGCCGTTTTTTGACGGTTTTGGCTGTTTTATCTGAATAGACGCATACTTAAGAGAAGAAAAATCGGAATGTCAGCACCTGCTTAATTTTTTGCTTGATTTTTTGAGCCGTAAACGGTCCAAATTGGTTCTAAAATAAAGGGGTAAGTTCAAATAGCTTTTAACTTTTTTATGTAATTTGTCATTACCGTAGATCATTGAGCAAGGCAAAAATATCAGGAAAATAAAGGTTTTGACCAGAATTCTTTCCTGATAAACAATAATTTATATCAAATTGATGATGGATCGATGATAAATCTAAAGAACTACCGGAAAAATTATGTCTTTTTACAAGTTTTAATGAGTTTTACTGGGTCTACGGTAATGACAAAAACTTGTTTTTTTTTTTTTTTTTTTTGTCATTACCGTAGACCCTTTGAAAAGCATTAAAACTTGTAAAAAAACATAATTTTTCCGGTAGTTCTTTAGATTTATCATCGATCCATCATCAATTTGATAAAAATTATTGTTTATCAGGAAAGAATTCTGGTCAAAACCTTTATTTTCCTGATATTTTTGCCTTGCTCAATGATCTACGGTAATGACAAATTACATAAGAAAGTTAAAAGTTATTTGAACTTACCCAAAGGCGTAACTATGTAAAGAAAAAATCATGTGTAATTTGGAGTTGTATCAGTGAAGATTACAGGTTTCTGTTTCACCTGTAATCTTTACTGATACAACTACAAATGGAGCTGTTGTAAACTTTTGCTACAGGCTTATTAATAGTTGATTATGGGGTAATGGGGTATTACCCTGTAAAAGTAACAATTAGCGTACTAAAAAATCACGAAATCCACTCCTAAACTCACAAAATGCTTTTAAATGCGAGACCGTAATGGCGGCCGAGGCCGCGGTTTCCTTATGGCCATTGTATGCTTCTTCTTCTTCTTCTTGTGTGGTGTTGCGAGAACATCTCGTGTAGATGGCGCTGATTGAAGATAGGGAACCCCAATAAAAACCGCGGCCCCGGCCGCCATTACGGTCTCGCGTTTAAAAACATTTTGTGAGTTTAGGAGTGGATTTCGTGATTTTTTAGGGCCGATTTTATCTTCGCTGGCAACTGCTGGTTCAGTGGTGGTTCAGCGGCGAACTAGTGGTTCGGAACGAATCAGGATTTTATCTCCGTTCCGCGACCCGCTCAACCAGTGGTTCAGCGAACAAGGACTTCAAGCGGTGGTTCAGTGGTGGTTCGAGGTGAATCAGGGGATTCTAACCTCGAATGTAGCGTATTCTCCGCAATCCATCAGAAGTAAACAAACAAATCCCTGTTATCACAGTCATAGCCACCGATTTTCAAGCATTTTTATGTGATAAATTACACTATACTCTGCCGTTTTTTTCTTTACTGTTTCTTCTTATTTTTACCATGACCTATAGGTTGAAGAAACTCTTTTTGCTGCCATTTAAGTGATAATTACATGGTGGTTTTTACTCGGAGTCTCATCATTTTTTTCTCTCAAAAGTATCTCTTTTCCTTTGTCCATGCTTTTCTTTCCCCGTATTGTTCAATTGATTCAAACTTTTTAAATACATCAATTGTTCTGCCTTTAAGTAGCTGCTGTGATAAGTACTAGCTCCCTATCGTTTCTGCAATTCCGATCATTCTTCTTCTAATCAGTGAATTGATCCATTCTTGTTTTCATTTCCTGCATGTCTCCTGGAAACACCACTGAACAGTGAACAACCCAGTTCTATTTTCAATGCTTCGATACCAATGGAGCTCTTGCTAACGTTTGCTATAAGCCAAAAAATAGACCAATCTGAAGTAGAGACCAGCAGAAATCACGAAAATCACAACACGAAAGTCTAAAATTTAGTAATAAACTCACATAACTGCTGTAACGGCAAGATCATAGTGGCGGTGTAACGCAGGTATCATGGGAGATTCTTGTCTATTATGTCACTTTCTCTACGGAAACACAGAGATATGTCTCAATTTAGATAAGAATCTCCCATGGTATCTGCGTCTCTCCGCCATTAAGCCCGATCCTGAGAGTGAATTTTGTGATTTTTTAGAGCTTTTGTCGTCAGTTTTACAGGTTTTAATGCAAGAATCAACTCTTCAATCCCCTATAGCAAACCTTTGCAAGAGCCCCATTCCATGACCAAAGAGCTCTGATGCTTCCGCATCATTGAAAATGTTCATTGATGGCATCAAGGCGACTGCTAGCTCTAGCCGAGTCTCTTCCCTTAATCGCCGTTGTCACAATTTATTCAATTGGGTGGGCTCAGTATCTTTGCATGTGATAGTAACCCACATTTGGCTCAAACTGGTCTGTTTTTATTTCCATTCGAGTAATTATGAACGGTGGTTCTACATGATTATTTCCTTACATGATGATTTATGTTGCGGAGTTTAACAATGAAACTTCTGCTGTATTTCTGTAGAGGCGTGTATTGTTGCTGCATAGGTTCCAAACTAATGGATTCGGGAATAAATTAAACATCAATGCAAACGGTTTGATATTTATGTTCTGGTTGATGAACGAACTAAAACTCTTTCCCAGTCAATCGCTGATTCTTACGCCTTTAAGACAGGGAAATGCGCAATTATAACCATTCACCAAGGGTGATCGTTTTTTGTGGCACTCATCAGAGGTTCCACATTTGCTCTTCATAAAGTGTCAGGTGTCAAATGCGAATCTTTTGGTATAATTGGAGTCCCTGCTGTAAATATATGAAAGTGTATTCTAATACTGGAAAGGAATGTTGCAAAACTCTCAAAATTAAGCCATTATTTGCTCGCAGGTAAAACGTCGAACCAAGTTTGACTTTTTCCTAGACTCATTTAAATTTAAAGCTATCCGTTAACTTTCTTGTCTAGAAGGAGTAGTCTGCTTCCGGGGGAGAAGTCTTCATGATCATTACCGGAATTACCGGATTTTTTGCTGCTTTATTGAACTCCCATACTGTGACGTATGTTTTTCCACTGTTTTTTTGTCTAAGAGTATTTCTTAAAGTTAAACTATCTCGAACATTTTGCTTTTATCGGCTACAGTTTGATTCTTGAAAGCTCTTCTTTGACCATCTGTGACTTCAGCGCTCTTCCTCTGTAAAAACTTGCAAGTCCTTCTTTACGTATTTCTCTACGAAGTAATGTCTTCGTTTCTCGCTAAGGACTTTGTAAGATTACGGACAAGATTAACGGAGGTGGACTGGCCCACCGGCCGGTACACCAGGAAATTTCCCAGTTGCCCTTAGGGTCAGTCGAGTTGAGAGAAAAAAAAGGAAAAAGGCAAAAGAAACAGAATGAAAAAGAGACAAAGATAATATAGTCTGGCCTGTTGTTAAATTCGACAAATTTGGGATGGGCCTGTAATCGATATTTAAGAGCTGAAACTGTCATTCAATATATTTGAGCGGGGCTGATTCTTCGATACGATCGGGGGGGGCTTGTATTTACAGTAAAATGGCAAGTCTCGACCCTGCAAAAACGCAGAAAATCAGAGCAGGGTATGAAAGAATAAAATTGATGATCTAATAAATTAGCCATAGAATAGTACTTTTGACCGTGAAAGTACCACATTTTTTTAGGGGAAGAGATCTCTCTGAACCCCCCTTCCTTGAGTAGAGGGTGTCGCCCGACAATCCCATGTGAGCCGGCTCAAGATCAGTTTCCTGGTCAGAATTTCGGAGCCCATTTGCCTCTGAAGATTATGACCATATTTCCTTATATCGAAGGACACTGCCTAGCATCATTTGGTAGCGGTGCAAATGGTCCACGGTGTGTGGACTTTTTCTTACATTTTACAGGCCAAAAATCAGTGCTAATGATCCAGGTTGAATGGACTCCACGCACCAATCCACATCAATCATTTTTAACAGAAAAAAGTTGGTGCCTGGAGTCCGTACACGGTGGATCTTATGCACCAGCGACTCCCAAACCTTGATGCAAGCGTACAACGGTACACGGAGTCCACGCACTATTTGAAAACTTGTCATTTTGGATGGTGCATGAAGTCCACCCTCTTTGAGTTGTTTGCATCAAGATGTGGAGAGGCTGGTGCATTTGGTCCACAAACTGAACTTCAGCTCTAAGTTTGAACTGAGAACCAACTTTTCATAAGTGATTAGATTCTACTTTGAGGAAAGAAAGTCAAAGAATCAAGACAATCCTCTCAGCATAAACCTAAGGGTTTTGATTGTTTTTTTATGGAATTTCAGGAGAGTGTGGGTCATGTGCACCAGTCAGCCTGTCAGGCTGGAGCGTTAATTCCATGGTACACAAGGTCCACAGTCAAAGTGAACTTTGAATTTCAGCCTTATCACTTTATAATTTTGAGATCATATAACGATAATCCTCTCAAAATAAACCTAAGAGTACCTATGGATTGTTTTTTTATAGAATTTCAGGAGAGTGTGGACCATATGCACCTTGGACCATTGGCACATGCTGCTTGCTATCAAGCACACCTCTTCATTAGCAGCGTTGCAGTCTAAATAGTAGCTCCGTGAGGAAGACTTTGTCATGCTCGCAAAATTTTTAATTTGCAATAACAACAAGTTTAATGCACCAGCCAATCCCACATCTTGGTGCAAAGGATCCACTGTTGGTGGACCCCATGTTCTGTGGATTGTTTGCACCAAGGTTGGGAGTTATTACTGATGCATGGACTCCACGCAGAAAGTCTTCTTCATTGAAAAAGCACTGATTTGGGTTGGTGCGTGAAGTCCACGCACCATGGATCATACATGTCAGTATTTTCGACTGAAAAAGACAAGAAAATTTTTGGTGCAAGGACTCCATGCACCGTGGCTCATATGCACCAGTCTGATCAAGAGGTGGATGCAATACTCCATGCACCGTGGACCATTTACACTGTAACCGCCTGGCATCATGCTGTTCGGAGTCATACACACCTTATCATTTGCAGCATTTCTGTCTACATAGTAGCTCTATAAAGAAGACTTTGTCATGCTCACAAAATTTGTAATTTGCATGTGACACAAGTTCAATAATCTAAACTCGTCGCAATGATGAAAGAAGAGCTGTGAAACCGATCTATTAAAAAATTACCTCCGCGAACAAAATTCTTCTGCTGATCGCTTCCACCAATGCCCTGCTCTTTCCGTGGGGAATCAGCATTTACGTCAGGATTTGCATGTACTTTGATCCACAAGCTTTAACACGGTTCAAACCTAAAGTGATCATGAAAGAACTAAAACCATCATTTGTTTTGATTTTCAAAATAGTTGTGAGTAAATCTGAATCCTTCAGTCTTGTTACCATGCAACTGGCGACTAATTTATTAAAGGACTATCTAGGCTTTAATCAAATGCGGTGCAAAGGTAAGAGAATCAAACTGGAACTTTCCGTTCTTGTATAGAAGCTGTAGGTAAGGAAGTACGGGAAGTACGAACAAAAGTTATAGCAGAGGTAGATCGCTAACATCAGCTTTCTAGAATCAAACTAACGCCGATAAATGCATAGTATTCGAGACAGTTTAAATTTTAGAAATACTCTTACACAGATAAACAGTGGAGAAACATACAGAGCTCAATATAATAGGAGCTAAAATCCGGTGAGATCAGGCAGTCAATTACAAACAGTTCTTACCAAGAGGAGAGCTTTTCAAGTTTTGAGCAATAAAATGTAGGTGAAAGGAAATAAAAGAAAGATTAGGTGAGTAAAATCTTAGTAAAGATTCAACGTAAGAGGTCAAAACATAGGTGAAATAACATGGATAAGAAAAAAGAGGATTTATTTTGAGGAAAACTGGTAGATACCGTCATTACAGTACTTCATGAGAGGTCGGTATTTGTTTGTTTATGCCTTCCCTAACCTAGAAAAGAAGCAAAATAACAGCAAAACGAAGCATGTATTTTGAACGGTCTGTAGCGGTGGTTCGCCAACATTCGTCAACCTCTAGTTCAGGAACCACCAGTCAGAAATCCAAGCAAAAATCCAACTCTCTCGCGAACCAGTAGTTCGACTGAACCAGTGGTTCACGAACCATCGGTTCCGGCCTCACAAGATAAAATCGGCCCTTAGTGCGCTAATCGTTATTTATACTGGGTATTACCCCATTATCAACTATTTTTAAGCCTGTAGCAAAAGTTTGCAACAGCTCCATTACACATGATTTTTTCTTTGCATTGTTTCATTTGTTTCGCCTTTATTTTGGTACCAATTTGGCCCGTTTATGGCTCAAAAAATCAAGCAATAATATTCTACTAAAATTCCCCAAAATTCCCACTAAAATTCTTGCAAGTTGCCATTTGAAAATTTTGAGAAATGGAGGTTTTCCCGCCAAAAATGTTAAGGTGCCTAAAAGTCGACTTCCGGTTTATTTGATTGTGAATTTGTATTTTTTTCTTGAAAGTACTCATCAAGTAGAGCATTTTACATGTGCAGTTTTTTGTTTTACGACTTTTTTTGTAGGAGTTAAGAATTTTCGAAAATGGGTCCTATATCGATCTTCGACCTTCGATATCTCGAAAACGAAATAAGATATCGACTTCCGGTTTAAGCCAAAATGCTTAGAATTTTGCCCTCTTTCAAACGAGGTATCACAAGATAGGGGTTGCTATTTGAAAATCTCGAGATAAGGGGGGCACCCCCCCTGAAAACCCCCCAAAAACCTAATTTTGGGTTGTGGCAGTATTTTTAGATGAAACTTCAGGTCCGAGTTACTACAAAACCGATTTTTCCAGATTTTTTTATCGTCACCCGTTCAAGAAAACCATAGTGAGCAGGTTATGTGAAACACCCTGTATATCGAAAACATCGATTTTGGGGCCCTTTCCCCCCTCCCCGGAATTTAGCACAGCACTTAGGCATGGGGACTTTTAGGTAGTCATTACTCACATTACTGACACCAAGACGAAGCGATTAAGGCCAAAAAGCCTTTGATGGGAATTTGTTCTTCCAATAATCACCCATTGCCTGGACTACCACTGGAGAACGGAAGAGGACTATTATTGCAGTGCACTATGATCTGAGATCGAAAAAAATTGGCCAAATATCAGTGAAGAGAAGTCGTAAAAAAATCAGCGTTTTCGACCATTTAAGCTTATTACGGATTATTGCAGCGCACTATAGTCTGACAATGTTAAAAAGTGGTCAAAAATCAGAAAGTCAAATTCTCAATAATTTTACGTTTATAAACTTTCAATACCAATTAATTTTAATCACTAGGAAACTTTAGATATAGATATAATTTAAACGTAGAATTGTGGTGAAAATTTTAAAATAAACTTTATTAGTCGGCTGAATTTCTACTGTTTTTGTAACTGATGTTAGGCCAATTTTTTTTCCGATCTCAGACCATAGTGCAGCGGTGCGAGCCGGAGGCGTAGCGTGTAATTTGGCAACGTTGTATTGTGGCCATTCAAACCCAGGTAAAAGGTCGAATACAAAGGTGATCGCCGATTGACGTCGAACACCCAATACTTCGATCTTTTTCCTGAGTTCAAATGAACGAACTACAACGTTGCCAAGTTGCACGCTACGCCACTGGTGCGAGCGCGGAGCGAGACGCATCGAGTGAACGAAACAATACGGCCGCAAATGGCAGCGAACAGCTATAGGTTGTCTCAAGAATGAATGGACTTGACAACTGTAGCTTTGAATGAAAACATCAGCTTCCATCCTCAGATGGAGCAACCTGATTGGTTAGGAGCCGTAAGAAGCTGATGTTTTCATGAAAACCATAGAAGTGTCAAATCCAATCTTTTCTGGGACAAGCAGGGACTCTAGGACAAGCTATAACACCTCACTCATCAGTCATCACTGCCCTGCTTTCAGTGCTTTTGCCGCTAGAGTCCCTATTTGTAGAGTGTTAAGACAAATGAAATCATGGGCGCCGCCATTGGATGCGATTTTGCACATTTGTTTACATTCTGAGGCCGTTGTTGTGTTGGACTCTAGTTGTGTTTTGCTCCACTGCAAAGATTACAGTTCCGCTAAGTTTGTAACGATGTAATCTTTCCCTGCTTTTGTTGAATGACGTGTATTAACGCTTTTTAATGATTCTTTTGAGATTTATGGACATTCTTGTGGTGCAATATGATTGAAATTAACAGATTCATCGCAAATTAACTCTTTTATCTGCAAAAGACCGTTGGTAAACAAAACGAAAGTGCAAAATCGCATCCAATGGCGGCGTCCATAGAGCCTAAAATTCATCGACCAATCAGAAGTTGACTACCCTCTTGTCTTAACTTTCTACATATAGGGACTCTATTTGTCGCGACAGTTATGCGGTGCCCGCTGCAGAACACGGTGCCCACGGCTGTTCAGGCTGTTCCACTGCTGAAATAGGTCTGTGTTCGATGAAGACCCCCCGGAATTTTTCGGGGGGGGGGCTGAGCTGGCAAAAAATTGATGACCTTTATTTTTTGCTTCTCATGCGTTTGATCGCGGATATACAACTCTGACCATTTAGCATCTAGCCCAGCTCCTTAATGACCCGTTCTCTCTTGCAAATTTGCAATCCAGGCAAATTATGGGGGAAAACACATTCCGTAATTTAACGAGCTCTTCGCTTTTGCTCCTTGAATTCTCCATGAGAGCCAATATTTTGGGATGTGCCAAATCACATGGCCAAATGGCTAAACGTTTTTCGTTTCCAAAATTTTCTGGGGGGGGGGGGGGGGGGGGGGTTTGCTACTAGCGGCCCGCGGCCTCCGGAGTTCACTGGCAGATTTTTTTAAAACATCCGTGAACTTGGAACAAGAGTACCTACTGACTAAAGACCATCTAGAAACTCTACCCCATATAATTTATAACATACACTCAGTGGCGGACTGGGACAAAAAGGCCCGGGTTGCTGGGGCCTGGGATTTGGGGAAAGAGGCCCGCACAAGGTACTGGTCCAGAAGGGAGGGGAGTGGACATGGGGTGCTGCAGCACCCCGGCACCCCAGCTCAGTCCGCCCCTGCATGCACTTACTCTCTCTTCGTGTAGAAGTTCGCATTTCAAATAGCGCGCCAATGTAAACTAATGCAGTTCGTACAAAAGCAGAAATCTAGAAACTTGAGCGGTAAAAGCATATCACGGCATTTATAAAAATGGGATTTAATTTATTTTCATTGGTTTTTTCAAAGAGGTGGTAAAGCTGGGGATTTTTATAAATCAAAAGTGGTGATTTTTCAAAGGAAGTGGACAGTGGTGAATTTCAACAATACTGATGCGTTTTTTTATTCTCCGGAATCCGCACCGGTGCAATAACCCGGAGTTTTCGGAGCTGCTCCGAAGCTGTCTGGTGCAGCACCGGTCACGTGTTGAAGCTCCGGAGCTCCAGCTCCGGTGCATCGGTCTTCAACTCCGATACACTGGAGCTTGCACCGGATCAGCTCCGGGCGCATCGCACCGCTAATAAAACAACACTTCGGTGCGCACCGGTGCTGGAGCCCCGGAATAAAAAAACACTCCGGAGCACTGGAGCTGCACCGGTGCGCGCTCCGGAGAATAAAAAAACGCATCATACTATTTCAAACTAGAGTTCCTATATTTAGAGAGTTAAGACAAGAGGGTAGTCAACTTCTGATTGGTCGATGAGTTTTAGGCTCTACGGATGCCGCCATTGGATGCGATTTTGCACTTTTGTTTACAATCGCAGTTGTTTACCAACAGTATTTTACGGATAAAGAGTTAAATATCGACGAATCTGTAAATTTTAATCATGAAACGCCTCAAGAATGTCTAAAAATCCCAAAAGAACCTTTCAAAGCGTAAATGGATGTCGATGCACAAAAGCAGTAAAAGATTACATCATTAGAAACTCAGCGGCACTGTAATCTTTGCAGTGGACAAAAACACAACAACGGCCCTCAGAATGTAAACAAATGTGCAAAATCGCATCCAATGGCGGCGCCCATGGTTTCTCTTGTCTTAACTCTCTAAATATAGGAACTCTAAACACAACAACGGCCTCAGAATGTAAACAAATGTGCAAAATCGCATCCAATGGCGGCGCCCATGATTTCTCTTGTCTTAACTCTCTACATATAGGGACTCTATTTCAAACACCCCCGTGGTGATTTAATTTCTTCAAAACAAAAACCTGGTAACACTGTTCAAGAAACTAACTCTGACCTAACCCAACTTTTCCTGCTCAAACAGCAACGCATAAACATAAACTGAAAAAAGTGTTTTTCCTAGAACTAATGGCCATCTACTGTAATAATTTCTCTTTCTGGTGATTCAGCTTATGTCCGTCTTCGTGTGTCGCAATTTTCCACTCAAATCTCTGAATATACGTAGTTTCGCTCCATCCAAATGATTAATTCAAAACACTAGTTTGAAGCCGCTCGGGACAGTCGCAGGCCAAATGAAGCCCTCTTGGTTTTACGTGTCAGGTGTCATTTTCATTCCGGTCACTTGATCCAGCACCTCCCTACATTCCAAGAATCCAAGCCATTATCATTCTGATGTCCTTTCCTTAAGTTACAATCTGTCGCGTCGGAATTTTGACGCGGTGCGCCACGGCTACGATGTTGTCAACGAATCTAAAATTTCATACATTAAGGCTTAGGACAAAGGCATATTATCCATCAGTAAACTAGAATGCATCGTCAAAAGCACTTCCTCCGACAAATTCTCACAATGATAGGCCTCGGGAAACTGAGGTATAAAAAGCTTGTCTTTCTGGTTCTCTTTTTTGTGCTAGTGATATTGTGCTTCAAGGATAGCATTCTACTCTCAATGACTCTGTACTCGGCTCAAACTGGTCTTGAATGCTACAAGATACATCAGGAAAACAATGATGTTTTAGACGTTAGTGATTACAGCGTTCAACCGAACAGCATGTTCTTTCTCGAAACATCATGTAGGCATAGCTCAGGTGTCGATATAACGAAACGGCAAGCCTGTGCGTACGAGTCAGCTGCGAAAGTACACCCAACGTCTGAGGTTTTAGTCTTGTTTCCATCTCCTATCTCGCTGAAAAATCAGTCTTATTTAGTAAAGCAATTATTGGAGTATCCAAACATCAAATTTTTGCATATTGATATGGAAAGGTATTTTTCCAATACTCCGCTCGAAAACTTTTACAAGGGGAACCACATTGAGAAGAGTTATTGGCCTAAATCTCATGCTAGCGATGCCCTGCGTTTTCTGACTCTGTGGAAATATGGAGGCACTTATCTGGACTCTGATATCGTCATGATCAGGTATGTTATTGGTCTTGATTTTCATTAATAGAACTCAAACATTTTGAGTTTCGTGTTCTGAGAAGCAGCAGCAGCGGTGCTAGCCTTATGACTCGGTGCTAACAATTTCCTCTGAACTGATGCGGTTTTGATGCATTTGGAAAGCAAGCACTGCTACGTGTCAGACCAATACTCATAATACGTGAGCTCTAACATATTTATATTTTACCTGGGGGAGCCCTAATCAGTTTTTGCTCGCAATTAGGTTGAAGTTCTGTCTGATGACCTGGGGCCTTATAGAACATGAGACGGGCATCTGGCCTGATGGATGTTGAGGGCATATGTGACTTACGTCTAGTCAGAACGTGCTGTAATGGAGCTGTTTCAAACTTTTGCATCACGAAATCGGCTCCTAAACTCACAAGATGCTTTTAAATGCAAGACCGTAATGGCGGCCTCGGCCGCAATTGTATGCTTCTTCTTCTTCTTGTGTGGTTTTGCAAGAACACCTCTTGTAGATGATGCTGGTTGAAGATAGGGAAACCCAATGCAAACCGTGGCCCCGGCCGCCATTACGATCTCGCGCTCAAGAGCATTTTGTGAGTTTAGGAGTGGATTTCGTGATTTTTTAGCGCGCTTATTGTTATTTTTACTGGGTTTTTCCCCTCAATCAACTCTTTATAAGCCTGTAGCAAAGGTTTGCAACAACTCCATTCTTTTACACCCTCGACATCTATCAAGAGAGAGGACTGTCCGTCTCGTACTGTATGAGGCCTCTGAGATATGTGCTTCTCTATTTTTATGCAGGGGTATCTATATCGGCAGAGGTACCAGGTCTCTGTATCGCTATTGGCACCAATGCCAGTTTCAATTCTGTAGCTCAGCGGGCTGAGCTGAGATAGAAAGTAGGTTACAAAGATAGGGTAAAGATAGGGTGAAAAGGGGAAAGGGGGGGGCGGTAGGGAGATAGATAGAGTGACAAAGATTAGAGCATATAAAACAAATAATTTAAGGTGTACATTATGAGAACTTCGTAAAAAAATAAAATAACTAGCTCAGGATAGGAAATGATGGAAAAGTGCGTCAAACCAGTTGGAAGAGTGAAAAAAAGAAAAAGAAAAAATCCACGTATCTAGTTGTTAGGGTTCATTTCCTGCGACGTATCACATTTTGTGAGTCAACACGAAGTAAACTAATTATCTCCTCCTTCTCTTCTGTCCTATTAATGTACGCCCAAAATTTATTTTGCAGGCCTATCAATACCATGGAAAATTTTGCTGGTGCTGAATCTAAAAAGGATATCGCAGCAGGATTTCTGAATTTGAATATCACCGGTAATGGAAGAGCCATCGTCGATAGGATGGTATTAGAAATCGCCAACAATTTCAGAGGTTGGGATTGGGGCTACAATGGGCCTGGTGTAGTTTCTAGAGTGTTACGCAGGATATGCAACGAAAGAGATGTAAGTCCTAAGCCCTTGTCTTTCTTTAAATGTTTCCTTACTATTGATGTTGATGCTTTTCCTTAAAAATGGTGACAAGGTAAAAGTTTGAAAACCTCAATAGATCTAGGGTTGCTGAACATCATCCATGATTATGACATCTTAACTATTCAAAAAAAAGTCCACCATCTCTGTATAATGTTGATAATCTAACAAGGATTCGAAAGGATAAGAAAGGAAAGAAAAGACGTAAGACCATGACAGACCATCATGTACATGTGTGTATTCTAGGTTAGTTTTTTACAAAAGCAAAGGGTCGCGCTCAGCACACGACAGAGAGCGCTGGTACTGCTGTGAGATGTCTACCTTTTACCGCCTTATATTACTGATCGCCCCTTCTCCCTCTTTCTCCGCTTACCCCCCTTTTTGAGTGACCTCCCAGTGAAAGTCTCTGGTGACTTGAAATATGGCAACAGTTCCTAAGACCCCTCGGATATTTCAAGACACACGCGACTTATCAGGGACGATTCACTTAAAAGCTCCTTCTAAGCGACAGTTCCTAAGACCCCTCGGATAGAAGGGTAACTTTCAAGTGAGACCTGAAAAAGAAAGGGATTGTTATAAAACAACGAATTAGTTATAGATGATGATGTAACTGCAGACTGAAGAAAGAGAGAGAGAAATCCAGCTGATTTGGGGACGTGATTTTATGAGGGAAGCAGGTGCTAAGACCACAGCTAGCTCTCATCACGATCCAAATCGAACTCATTCTCTATTTCAATTCCTAGTCCGCCCAAGGCTCGGTTTTGCTCCTCACTTCGGGCGCGCATGCGTACATCAAGAGCTGACTGAGCAGAGTCCGTCCGTTCGCCTCAGTATTCACCGAGTTGATACGTGCCTCTGCGGGATTGCCAGATTGGGTCAAAAAGTCTTTTTTAATTCCCAAATCTGGTCAATACCTCCTTCCTCTACATTCCTCCTTGTCGAGTAAATATTTTCTTGTACAAGAAAATACAGGGTGGTCCGAAAGTCCCGGGACGGCTTCATAACTTTTGAACGGCTGCATATAAAAAAGCAAACTTGGGGGATGTTCATAACTTAATAGAAACTACTTTTTGGCTTACCCGAAAATTCCGGGGGGCACCCGTAAAGGGGGGTTCCGCCCCCCAACTCAAAATTTTCAAATGGCAACCCCCGTCTTGTGATACCTTGTTTGAAAGGGCATAAAATTCTAAGACTTTTGGCGCAAACCAGAGGTCGGTATCGTTTTTCGTCTTCGATATATCGATAGTCAAAGTTCGATTTTGACCCATTTTCAAAAAATCAGAACTTCCATTTGAAAAGTCGGACTTTAGAAAACTAGGAGTCAAAAATACTCTAAAAAGCAAGTACTTTTCAGAAAAAAATACGGTTTTGATATTTGTCTAGTCTTAAGGCCCCCCAAAATTATTTAAAAAAATTACCCCTCAGGGGGGCTATCTCAAAAATTCCGAGCCACGACCCCTATCGAGTGATACATCGCTTGAAAGGGCACACAAAACTGAGCATTTTGGCGCAAACTGCAGGTCGATATCGTTTTTGGTTTTCGATAAATCAAAATTTGCCAATGAGTTAAAAACCCAACTTTGTCATTCGATATATCGAAAACCAAAAACGATATCGACCTGCGGTTTGCGCCAAAATGCTCAGTTTTGTGTGTCCTTTCAAGCGATGTATCACTCGATAGGAGTCGTGGCTCGGAATTTTTGAGATAGCCCCCCTGAGTGGTCATTTTTTTAAATAATTTTGGGGGGCCCTAAGACTAGACAAATATCAAAACCGTATTTTTTTCTGAAAAGTACTTGCTTTTTAGAGTATTTTTGACTCCTAGTTTTCTAAGGTCCGACTTTTCAAATGGAAGTTCTGATTTTTTGAAAATGGGTCAAAATCGAACTTTGACTATTGATATATCGAAGACGAAAAACGATATCGACCTCCGGTTTGCGCCAAAAGTCTTAGAATTTTATGCCCTTTCAAACAAGGTATCACAAGACGGGGGTTGCCATTTGAAAATTTTGAGTTGGGGAGCGAAACCCCCCTTTACGGGTGCCCCCCGGAATTTTCAGATACGCCAAAAAGTAGTTTCTATTAAGATATGAACATCCTCCAAGTTTGGTTTTTTTATATGCAGCCGTTCAAAAGTTATGAAGCCGTCCCGGGACTTTCGGACCACCCTGTATTTCCACAAAAAGAGAATTGCAGTGCAAGGTGTAAGCTTCGTATCAACAAGGCTGAGTTTGTGACACGAAGAAGACGAACTCCAGCAACAGTGGTGACTTGCTGCGCTGTGGTTAAAAAGAGAATAAAGCCTTTCTCAACTAATCACTCTGATTCCCCTGGCTACAACTGCATGATATTTATTATGCAAATAATTAATTACACGAGAAAAAAAAATTACAAATTTAAAAACAAATGAAGAAATTAGTAAATTGATATAAAAGAAAACTGATGAACTTTTAGTTAATTTTTTTTTTCTAAATAGAACATTAATAAGTAATTAAACTATAATTAAACTGTAATTAAATTATAATTAAATTATAATTAAACTATAATTAAAAAAAAATGGAAACAAAATTTGAAGTTAAAGAAACAAAAAATTAATGGTTTTTAAGGTGTAAAGAAACGGAATGAGCAAAAAAGAATATCTTAGTAAAATCTGAAGTGTAACAAACAAACAAAAAATTGATAGGGGTTTTACGGTTGAAAGTAACGAAAAATAGCAAAAAAAAAAGAAAATGATAACAAAATTGGAAGTTTAAGAAACAGAAATAAAAAATTAATAAGGTTCTCGGTGAAAAGTAACGAAAAAATAACACACGAAAAAGAAAATCATAACAAAATTGGAAGTTTGAGAAACGAAAAATATAAATTAATACGGGTTTTACGATGAAAAGTTGCGAAAAAGAGCAAAAAAAAAAAAAAAAGAATCAAAACGAAATTGGAAGTTTAAGAAACTAAAATAAAAAATTAATACGGTTTTTACGGTGAAAAGTAGTGAAAAAAAATTCACACAAAAAAGAAAATCGTAACAAAATTGGAAGTTAGAGAAAAAAAGAATATAAATTAATACGGTTTTTACGATGAAAAGTTGCAAGAAAGAGCAAAATCAAAGAAAATCATAACGAAATTGGAAGTTTAAGAATCAAAAATAAAAAAGTAATAAGGTTTTTACGGTGAAAAGTAATGAAAGAAAATCCACACAAAAAAGAAAATCATAACAAAATCGGAAGTTAGAGAAACAAAGAATATAAATTAATACGGTTTTTACGATGAAAAGTTGCGAAAAAGAGCAAAAACAAAGAAGATCATAACGAAATTGGAAGTTTAAGAATCAAAAATAAAAGGGAGATGGAGAGTGAGCGGGGGGTGGGTTCATTCATGCTCGTACGATTATTATTTTCTTTCTTTCTTTTTATATTATTCACACGATGGGTGAATGCTACATCTTCCTTTGGGGAAGGTTTTTCTTTTTGAACTTAGACTTTACGTTACAAAATTGGTTAAGTATGAGGTATCATGAGTGTAGTACGTTTTTTCTCGGATTACAGTATTCTTCGAATTTTTCTTGGAGAGACTGGTACGTTTCACGAACAGGTTTGTTGTTGCTGTCTTCAACTCGTTCAAAGTTATTGTAGACTTCGAGTGCTTCCTCGCCAGCAATGTTGAGGAAAGTTGCGATTTTAACTTCATTCAAAGACGATCCGATCCCGGCAGCGATCATGTAAATTTCAAAAGCTTGTTTGAACGACGCCGGCTGTTACTTTTACGTTTGACAAAATCACAGATTATGGCTGACGGTACGAAACTTTGTGATGGGACTTTTATCAACCGAAACGCGTTGAACGTATCATCGACTGCGCCATGTATAATGTTGATAATCTAACAAGGATCCGAAAGGAAAGAAAAGACGTGAGACCATGACAGACCATCGTGTACATGTGTGTATTCTAGGTTACTTGTTTACAAAAGCAAAGGGTCGCGCTCAGCACACGACAGAGAGCGCTGGTGCTACAATGCTACAATCTCTGTATACTTTTTGGCTTTTCCTCACCACCTTGTCTTCTGCCTGGCAAATGCTTGTGTTAAAATAAAAACATCGGTCATCCAGAATAATTTTCCGTAACAATCCTATCATCAAATGGATCCAGCAACTTTTTAGTAGTCATTTCACTCATTGGAGACACCTAACCCTGTTACTACCGGGTTATTTCGACAGATCATCGTTCGTTCGTTCGCTTGCTCAAATTAAACGTTTAGTTATATTCCTACTCAGCTGTGCAAGTTTGGCATATGCCATGAATTGAAGGCGCTCAGAGAGACGTTATTTGAAAAACACCAATTTTTTCTAGTTCCTTTTACTTTTGTTAAGGGCATCGGATTATATGATGTTGTTCCTTATCAGTGCGTGCGGGCAACGCTCTCAGCCGGCGCAATGCACTCAAGCACTGGAGTTTGAGCTTTTGAACGATGTAAATAAATATCTGATTGTGATATACAGTTTACGGAGTCTAGTAAGGAGTATAGCTTACGACATTTTAATGCTGAAGCTAGTCTGTTAACTTGAAGGAACCTCTCTGGTTATAACGCGACTGATTTTGTCCCCGAAGACTGATTGCTTTGTCAGTCCTCAGGTCGGTTCAATTGCTACGCATGTGCAGAGGGGTCATCCCTTCCACCCTCAACGTTGGCGTTTGCTCCTCCCTGAGCCAAGAGAAGACCCTGTTCTCTCTCTTTCTCTCGCCTGCTACACTCCTCCTGCTCTGGTTTAATAAATTGAGAGGAATGCAACAGAAATAGGTGCTCTCAGGGTGCGGTGGTGGACTGATTTTAAAGTTGGTTAAGGTTAGAAAAAAGTTGAGTTAACAATATAAAAGGGGAATTTAAAAACAAAGTAATGGACCGACTCCGAGGTTAATGACAAAATGTAGGTTTGGTGAAAACAAAAACAATGACAAAGAAGTCAAAACAAAAACAATAATGAAGAAAGAGAAAGCATGTTGTTGGTGCATGGCTAGCAAAAGATAGCAGTGGCGTTGCGTGCAATTTGGCAACGTTGTACTGTGTCCATTTAAACCCATGCAAAAAGGTCGAATGCGAAGGTGTTCACCGAACACCCTCTAGTTCGATCTTTTACATGGCTTCAAATGGACGAACTGCAATGTTGCCAAATTGCACGCTACGCCACTGAAAGATGGGTCTATCAGTGTAAGTACCAACCTTTCCCTATGCACTGATTTCGATTTCCTCGCAAGAAGAAGGTTCCCGGCAGAGCTGCCAGTTGATATGCCTTCTATTTGATTTCAGTAGACTGTTTTAGCAGAGCTATACAATCGTATTGATTGCCGTCCGAGGGCCTCTGGTTCCAAACAAACTCTGATTCAATGCATTTTCCCCATAAGCGGATTTTTGAACGGAAATTTAGACTATTAAATCAAACAATTAATGCGACCTTTTTGCGATTATGAATTCTACGTCCTCGAAAATGCTTAATTTTGCCTGGTTCTACCCGTAAAACTGCCAAAATCAACAAGATATTACAGATTAAACGATGCGTTTGGAGGTTGGAATCAATCATCCAAATGTTATTGTTGCTGTTGTGGAATTGGCAGGATTTTGGGCGATTCCAACCATCAAATGCAACATTTAATCTGTTTTATGTTATTGATTTTGGCAGTTTTAGTCAAGGAACCTGGAATAATTAAGCATTTTCGAGGACGTAGAATTTATAATCGCAAAAAGTTCGCAATAATTTCTTGATTTAATAGTCAAAATTTCCTTTCAAAAATCCATTTATGGGGAAAGTACATTGAACCAGAGTTTGTTTGCAACCAGAGGTCCTCGGACGGCAATCAATACGATATATCGCTTAAATAAAACAGTCTATAGAGAAAACCCAATGATTTGGCAACAATGTAGACTCATTAATGAGCAGCCTTGTGCCTTTGAAATTTTTTATGGTGACCGCTCATTCATCGATGGACAGACGATGTAAAACTGTGAAGCAGAGTGATGGGTTTTCGGGTTGAGCCTTGTTTTTATTCTTCTTCTTTTCATCGTAAGCTAAAACAGTGATCTTGTCTTGAATAGAAGCTAGGGTGCACACATTGCGTAAGGGTTGTTTTTAAGCAAAAAACACTGTTCGGTGTCAAGTGGCTTGGCCACTTAGCAACCCTGCCGGGACACATAAAGTAAGATGGCGTCGGCCTTAGGAGCACTTGCCGTGTCGGCACTTTTTAGTTTATGATTTTGTTTCGCTCTAACTAGTCTTACTTTACTTTAAGTTTTTATCAAATTATCTGCGGTAGTCTTCTTAGTGGTTTATTGACCGGCACAACATTGGGTTTTATTTTGATGTCATAAGTTTCGGGAAATGACCCTATTCCTTTAAAGACATCAGAATACTCCTCCACTGTATTCTGGTTGGTTTGAATCGACGAAACCTTTTCAACATCAGCAACATTTCTGTGAATTAATTTTAATTCTGTGCGCGCACTTAGCCCTAAAATCGGAACTGACATTATAGGGACCACCACAAAACCCGACTCGATTGGTATCCTAGAGAGGCAGTCTTCGATGTCATTATTTTCTGTTCTACAGTATTTTATTTTAAAACGGAAATTCTGAAGGTAGAGTGCGTCGTGCATTAATCTGGTGGGAGTGAGCGGTGGAAGTTTTTTCTTGTTCTTCTGATGATTAAAGAAGATGAAAAAATCGTCTACATACAATGCAACAATGATTAATTTTCCATGAATTTGCTTGTAGTAAATACAACCTTCATGTTTTGATTTTTTGTAACCACTTTCCATTAAAGTGGAATCGCGAAGACTCCTTCAGGCCGCAAACGGCCTTCCTTAGGCGTGAGACTTTTTTTTAAGCCAGCAGGCGGTTTTACGAAAATTTCCTTTTCGAGATACCTTTGGAGGAAATCATTCATTACATCTAAGTGGTGCCCTTCAAGGTTTAATTTTGCGGCTACGGCATTGGTATTTGGGTAATTCCGAACGATTTTGACGGTTCTCGCGGAGTTTAAAATGTGTCCTTCCGTTTGGACCACTTAAACTTGAAAAATTCGCAAACTTTGGGCATCTACAGACTCCTTATACTCTAGAGAATCTATTATGCCCGTTTTGAGAGGAATTGATGGGTTTACAGCAGAGATTTTTACGATTCGGAATTACCCCCTCGAAGCGGGCCGCGTTCGGAATTACCCCGCCGTCCGAACACAGATCTCAAGCCCAAGTCGGTTTTCTTCTATGAGACTAGGCAGCTAAATGACCCATACCTTTAGCAACCTGGCCATGATGTATGGACTCCAGATCTCTCTGTTCGGAATTACCCCTCCACCTTGAATGGGGTAATTCTGAATGCAGGAAATTCAGTCTATTTTCGGGCAAACATGAATATAACCAAAAATTTCTATGGAAATACCATCACTAAATGTTGAGAGAGGTTATATCTGTTAACAGAATGAGTTGGAAAGGAAGGGGGGCAGATGACTCCTCGACTCTCATCTATTTAAGATATTTTTCATGGGTATTTCTAAAATTGAAAGACTGGAAACGTTTGCTACTTCAAAATTAATTAGGTAGATACCTGTTGTAACTATGGCAGTTTCATCTTAAACTTTTTATCTGTGCCAGACAATGTTTTTAGGTATTATTTTTAGGTAGGTAAGGTTTAAGTTTTGGTACCAAAGTAGGTACCTAGGTAAGTATTCATAATAAAAAAGCAGAACGACAAAATAATATGAATTTAAGTATATTCAATCGAAGCTAACCATACAAGAATAGGTACACATATCAAAAAAATCGGTGGGTAAGTACATAAGTTGGAGCAAAAAGGCATATTTTATACCTAAATGGAGGTACGTACCTAATCTTTAAGAAAAAAATTAAATTAAGACCAAATTAAATACCTTGGTACTAGAGCTAAAGCACCAACAAATGGGTGGGTGTGTAGATACCTAAGTAAGTAATTAGAAAAATAAGGTAACTGAAATTTGCCTCCTTAATTTGTAGGAAAACTAGATCGAATACCTCGGTAATAAAAATTAAAACTAACACCTATTAAACTACCTGAGTATACACCAAAAAAAGGGGCTGAATTGAAAAAATAAACAAATAGGTACCTTAAATAGAAAAAAGAGGTATCAAAATGTGTCAAATTTTAAGAATATTTAGAAAATTACTTATGTAATATTTGGAAATACTGAACCTAATTGTTCCAAGGTAGCTATCGAAAATTAAATAATTAGTTACCAAGTAGGTATGCACCAAAACAGTGGGTTGAATGAAAAAAAAAAAAAAAAAACCTACCGAGGTACTTAAAAAACAAAGTTTGTTGGTAACAAACTGCATCTATCAAATCTTTAGAAAATTAAAAAAATTAAGTAATGAGCACTGATGGCATGAAAAATACCTAGGGACTTAATTAAGCGTGATATCAACGGGGAAATCAATTTTGAAATCATAATAGCCCCTGCGGAATGATAGTTCTGGAAGCACTTTTTTTATGTCTTCCTTTGAAACATCGCTCTCATCCGCAACGTTTGGAAAAACAAAACTTTGCCTTTTCTTCCTTAAAAATGTAACTGAGACCTCAGTTTCCCTTACTTCGAGTATTTTCCCAACATAAAATACAAAATTATTTTTAGAGCCCAGTTTTTTAAATCTAACAAGCACGTAATCATCCTTCGTAGCATCGGAGCCAGCTGTTGCGTCCACAAAATCTTCTAAGAGAAGCACTTCGTCTTCGCTCTCTTCTTCGCTTTGATCATCAGAGATATCAGAAATACCATCATTATTTTCTTCTTCCAGGTCTTCTTCCTCTAAGTTTTCTTCATCTGCAGCCTCCGTTTTCTTCTTTGTGGCCTTTTTTCCGGCACTTTTTTTAGATGCTTTTTTTTCGTTTAGTTTCCTCCGCATCTTCTAAACTCTTAAGAACCTGATCAGTCGTCAAAACTTCTCCATACTTTAGGTTTTTTAATCGAGCAATTTGCTCGGGGGTTTTTTGTTTCAATTGAGTCAACTCTTGTCCCTTCGGAACGGCTTGATTTTTTCTAGTGAATATATCCACCAAATTCGTAGGTTTCTCAGGAGTGCTCCCGTGGAGATGTAGGGACAGATCCAAAACAACAAGCACATCTGAGTCAACATCAAAAGTCGGAGTTATTATTATACCTTCAGTAACTCCTAGAGCTTTATCGTTGCAAGAAAGCGTTTCCAGAGACTGGTCAGAGGTTGAGGATGTTGAGGTGGATTCTTCGTCTTTTGAAGTGGGTCCAGGCTCAAGACGTAATTTCTTCGGCGGTGAGACCGCTTTAGGAGCTTTGTTCAAAGCAAGTTTCCTTTTCAACTTTCTGAATTGTTTGTCATGATAAGCGCTAAGCTGATCTTGTGTGAACAGAGTTTCGCTCAACTTTGAAGAATTGAGCGGCAAAAGTCGAGTGTTTTTGAATCCACTAATGATATTGTTCGCTTGCATACCGGAGCCCCTTACTTTTCCTAAGTATTCGGAGAACATATCTTTGGTGAGGCGCCCATGGCTGATGCCAACCTGTCCTCGGGCATACTCTACGAGCAAGGGCTCCCATTTTTTTTTTTAATGGACCGAATACGCTCTTGTCAAGTGGCTGCAGTTTGTCAGTTATGTGACTGGGTAATTTCACCAAAGAAATGTTGTTCTCTCGAGCAGCCTTAATTATGCGAATGGAGTAGTGACTCGCATGTCCGTCGTATATCAAAATGGCAGCCTGGTTTGGTAGGTTTTTTTCGACCCTTAATTTTATGACATAGGGAATGAGAGTGTCGGTAAACCAAGAAAAGAACACAGGTTCTTCCATTCACCCATTCGATGACACAGCATTTGTTGTCCCTGGATAACTTTTTTTCGAAATCCATCTCGCTTGTACCGCCGCCCCTTTGAATATAATGAGAGGGGGCAAAAAAGATCCGTCTGCTGAAACTCGGGCTAACACTGAAGTATTTTCTCGCCCAGAACCACCTTAAATTCTACTGAGTGCGACGCCCTTCTCACCATTCCCTTTAGATTTTGTCGGATCATGGGGGAACCCAGACTCATCGCAATTAAGTAAAAAAGCAAGTGCATGCAAGGCAACCAAGGCGATACCTTTCTCAGTGTACAACTTGTCGAGTTCTTCGAAGAATTTGTATACCACTTCCGGATCCCGAGAATCTACCCTTGCCTTTTGTAACTATTCCGGTTTCTTCAATGACAACTGAGGATGCCTTTTCATGAAATCCAAATACCAATCCTGGCCGGGTCTTCCATCTTTGAAAGGCGTTTTGATGTTGTTGTTTTGAACGTATTCTTGAATAAGGTCTTTGAACCCTTCTCTCCCGCATGGGATGCCAATTTTGGCTCTGGCAGCCAGACATTCCGCAATCTCATCTTCTGTTTCGAGGTTAATGACAATCGATCTACCGGCTCCAATTGAAAAAAAAAAAAAAAAAAAAAAAAAAAACGTTCGTCGTGCCTTTACCACACGCTTCTGCGCTTTTACCACACAAATATATGTGTTTTTACACCGTACCTTTACCACACGCTTCTGTGCTTTTACCACACAGGATATATACTTTGGTGGATCGAGAGGTTATGAAAGATACGTTAATTTGATACTTCACTATGTATTTATTTTAATTGTAGTTTTACGGTGACTCATCGACCTTACACGGCGTAGAGAGAGACTGGACTGGATATGCTAAAAAGGCAAACAGGGGATGAACTAATCTATGCGACGCAATAGTGAGTGAAGGTGGATTTTCTTGGAAGAAAAGAAAGCCAGATGTGATCTTCACTGTGTCCACTTGAGTCGAGGGTACACGGCGCTGTGGTCAAATAGACTAATTAATTTTTGCTTATTTACATTATTACAACACGCCCCCCTCAAAAATTAATCTGATTATTTTCAGTTATTTACAATTCTCACTCTCATTATCATTTATCTTACTCTACTTGTATTTACAATGCGCTTTCCAAAAATATGATTATGAATTATGGTTAACTTAATTTACAGTCAAATACTCTGAATTTTCGAGTCTATATTTGTTCATTTACGCATCGTTTATGCTTTGACGATTTGACAAAGATGCTTTGTTGCCGTGCATATGTCCTTGAGTACTAACTGGGGAAGATACTTAAAATGGTCCATCATTCATTGCTAGGATGAGGAAAACCCAGTAAAACCTCAATCAGACCATTCATTAAGTGTTAGCTGTGGAATCGAGTCCAAGTCCTGACCTCAGTTGTTGAAACTTTGCAACTGGCAAGGGCTTCGTCAGCAGGTCGGCCCATTGATTCCATGTGAATACATATTTAACATCGAGTACCTTATCTCGACTTGCTCTCTAGAAAAGTGGTATTTTACGTCAATATGTTTTGATCTTTTGTGGCAAACTAGATTCTTGGATATATTTTTGCATCCATTATTATCTTCAGAAATTACGATTGGCTTTTTCACTATCACGTCAATATTGAGTAAAACTGATTTTAACCGAAGAGCTTCTCTCACTGCTTCAAATAGAGCCATATATTCTTCTTCGGTGGATGATGCAGCCACGAAGTTTTGTTTCTTCGTGTTCCAACAAATGGTGTAGTGTTCAAATAATTTAAACAGGAAACCTGTTGTGCTCTTTCTATCATTTTCGTCATTTGCCCAATCGGAATCCACATAGCCACACAAGATATCAGTAAATTCACCTCTTTTATAGGTCAATTTTAATTTACTTGAGTCTTTTAAATATCTTAAGACTCTTTTTAAGCATTGTTATAATTCTTTATTACTTTTACTTGCGTATCTAATCAATATATTGACAGCAACATATTAATCAGGCCTTGTAAGTACATATCATGACGTACATTGAACAACCAATCACACTTAGACACGGGGCATCGTACTTTTCATCAGAGTTTAATGCGACATAATTAGAATGGAAAATGATGTTATACAGTTGCAATTTGTATTTCAACACAAAAAAGGGTGAAATCTATCCAATTGTTGTATGCTTTGACATCAGTAATGCTAGAAGAACCCGTACTGAGAGTAGTATCTTGAATAAGACTTCTTTTTAGAAAAAGTACATCAGGATTTTTGTTTCCAGACCAAGTGTACAGTCTGTTTGACAGCCATCAGACAGGAACCTATTTCAGACAAACTGTAAACACCACAATTTACAGTAGGATATGAAAGGGACTTATTTATTATCAATCACTAGGTTTGAAAACCAGTGATAAACTGGTGTTAGAAAATGATACCCTCTTATAATTTGTGCGTATAAATTCATGACCTACATTATATCTATGCTCTCATTTGGCACTTGTTCAGCTTTTGTTCTTGATGGAACAAAAGGTATTCCACCCTCAACGCTGGCGATTTCTCCTCACCGAGCCGAAACAAGACCTCGTTTTCTCTATTTCTCTTTCTTCCGCTAAACTTTCAACAATAAATTGATACTGTGTCTATTGGACTTGGTGACCAGAACGCATTAACTCGGGCGTGGTAATGAAGGGGTTAATTTCCTTGGCTATCTTCATTCCTAACGCCCGCCTCTTTTTCTCGCGTTTTTTCCAATGTCACTATGTCTATCATTTTGGCAAAAGTCTAGACAGAGACTTCTTATGCTTCTCAACTTTCCGGTGGGAAGTCTTCATGAGTCTATCTTTAGAAACCAGAATTTTCTAAATAAGTCGGCGGAAGCTCTAGGAAGTCTTTAGGAAAGTCATGGGTCTATCTTTAGAAACCAGAATTTTCTAAATCAGTTGGCGCAAGCTATAAATCTGTGCTTACAAAATGTAGCTTTTTTAAAGTAATGTAGCTTCTAGGCTTCTAACTATCTAATCACAAACACGTAATTTTATTTGTTTATTTTTTTAAAAAGCCCTTCAATTTTAATGCATACATCATTAATAATATCTTTCACTGTTTTGATAGGTCAACAAGATGACTCCTGAGAAATGCCAGGGGTTTACAGTTTTTCCACCCGCAGCTTTCTATCCGATACCATGGCAAAGCTGGAGAATGTATTTCAACGAAAGTGCAAGCGAAGCTTTCCTGGACAAACTGGGAGAAAGTTTCGGGATCCATGTGTGGAACAAGCATAGTAGTAAAACTCCGGTCAAAGTTGGCTCTAAAATGCCCTACAGTGTTTTCGCATCCAGGCACTGCCCGAGAATTTATTCCATTGTAGGTAAATATCTATGATACTAATTTCTTTGTACAGAGAACGCACAATGGGAGGAAACAACGAGCTATACATTTATCTAGAGTGGTGGTTTAATAGGTAACCTGCGCAACCACTATGGGGGAATTGTAGGTTAGGTCTAAGCGAGCAATTCATCCATTTGTTTCTGTGTATTTTGGTGCGGCGCACAATGGATCAAAGCATGTCCATTGTGCGCCGCGCCGCACTAAAGTACACGGAAACAAATGGACTAATTACTCGCTTAAACCTAACCTAAAAATCCCCCATGGTGGTTACGCAGGCTACCTATTAAACAGCCACTCTAGATAAGTGTAAAGCTCGTCGTGAGAAAATGATTAGGCGGCTTTAAGAAGCTGTGCTGTGCAACGATCTGTGTCAACGTGCTGTTGGCTGTGCTACGAGATTGGCCATTTAATGGATAACTTGAGTTACCGACATTTAAGACTTTTATGTTAGGTTTTAAGGTGTAAGGTTTCCTATCTCTTCCAATATACTTTTTTTATACCGCGCAGCGGATCAAAATATTTTCCAAGCCTCTGATTGTGGCACCAACATTCATGGGAACACAGCGGATCAAAATATTTTCCAAGCCTCTGATTGTGGCACCAACATTCATGGGAACAATTGGAAAAATTACAACTTAAACCTACTAAAAATCCATCATGTTGATCACGCAGGTTTTCCAATAGACTGCCACTCAAGATAAGTGCATAGCTTGTTCAGCGGCCCTAAATCAGTGATCTGAAATTATCCACTATTATTGACTCAACACTTTCAAGACACATTCAAGACACTGTGATTGGACTTGTCCGGAAAAAGAATTAACGGTATTGACCCTAAAAATGTAGGTAATTTGAACTTGGTGACATTTGACTGCCAAATCGGTTCTTTTATCAAGTGTGGGACGCTATAATAATGATGTGCTTGCTCAAAATTTCCCTTATAAACCCCCACCCTCTCCCCCTTCAAGACAGAAGAATATTCGATGTTGCCTTTGAATGATTCAGTGTTGCATTCATCCACCTGGGATACTATCAACCCCGTAAAAGGATGGTGACCGAGTAAGGTAATAGCTTGAAAAATACGTATAATAAGAAGTAAATCCCTTTTTTTCCTTTAAAAAGGGCTTAGTTGTATTCTGTAATTGGTTCAAGACGAATCTTCAGCATTTAGTGTTTTTTATTTGGTCACCAATGTTCAACAATTGGAATTAGGTAGAATTACCGCTGAAAAGTTAATTATTTTGAGGTAACTTACGTGTTATTTTTAGAGTACTATCCACAGAGGGTTTACGGAAGGAAGGTTGTCAGGAATCGTTTAAATGAGGCTCAAAGAACAAAAAACGGATTCTTAAATTTCCGCGCTTGAATGATTCTTTGATTATCTGTTTTTTTTTTTGTACTTTGAGCGTGACTTAAACGATTTCAAACAAGATTTTTAGTTGAAATCTTCACAAGGGCCTAGTGCACTGTGTCTCAAAATGATTACTCAACATTTAGATTTACCGTGGTTCCTTCTGTTTTACCTGTTTTCTCGCAACCAAGCATGTTTGTTTGCTTTATGAGACAATCGGGCCACCTTGAATTCGTGAGGCTAATAGTATTTTAGTCGGACAAATCCAAGACTGAACAACATCAATTATTGTCTAGTTTATGCGAGAGATTTCGACTCGGTTTACGCCAACCCAAGTTTTCTTTCGACCTGAGTTAACGCTAAAAGACCTGTGTATTTGAATTCAAGTTAGAAGGCTTTCTTTTTCTTCTCTATGTTAGTTTACATTTTTGACGAAAATGCTGGCGATGCTCGGTGCGGTACGGATAAGTACGGCTGCAGAAGACTCGTGGTTAACCTCGCTAACCTTGCTTGTTTAGGTGAAATCGGTGTCGTGTCAACTTGAGTTCCGAACTTCGCGATGTTTTTAAAAAATTTGAATCCGAGTTGACTCGAACGAGAGCTGAGTAAAAATCGAATCGTTTATGCGTGCATCTCAACTCGGGCTAGACCCAACCCAAGTTGATAAACCGAAGATGAGGGGCCTCGTTCAAAACAGATTAATGACAACTTTATTTGGAGATCCATAACTAACTTTATTTTGAGTTCAATATTGGATCTAGCTTGCATCCTTATTTTTGTAAAACTTCATGACCAATCATTTGATCATAAATTGCCGCTAAAAATGGCTGCAGCAGAAGTTCTCAATGGACGTATTGTGTCTGACAATATTGATGGAGGTTGGCTTGTCTGGCTTTTTCACGTATAGTTTCAAGGTATTTCCATTTCTATCTATTTTATTTTTGTATCTTTGCTGAACTGTGAGACTTACTCATCGGACAAAGAATGGAATTTCCACTTAATGCGCTTTGCAGATCTTTTCAATTTTTATCATCAGTATTCTGGATCAGCAGCTTCTGACCTTTCGAGGCTGCAGGCCCCTCTTGACTTTAGATGAAAGTGGCCTCTGACTCGCTCTGAATTTGAAAACTTCTTGTTTTTTTCATCCTATGATCAAATAATATTATCTATTCTAAACAGAGATTCTAATGAAAAGTTTTGAGTTTGGAAACTCTGATTTTAAGTAGCCAACGGCTTTATTTCTCTTTAATTATTTAAAATGTTTCTCTCTTCAGGGAAGCCCTCCTCCCCCCTCCTCAAAGAGTATATCTTGTAGACCCCTGTGCAGAGGCCGTGCAGACCATAGGTGCAGAACTGCTGTTCCAAACTATTTGTAATTTGCCTTATTCGTGTATTGTATCTATTATTTCCTTTATCATCTGCTTTTTTTAAATTTTTGTTATTGGTAGGTCATAGTTTTTCCTTAATTCATTATTTCATTTATATTTCATGGTTTTGTTTTTATTTTTAACCATACCAATGTGATTTAGCAGAGGCTTTAATTTGAAAGTTAAACATTTAATTCGTGCAACTTAGGAACCCTTTTTTGAGGATCCAATAGTGGAATGTAGAAACATTCCTCAAGAAAATTTTCGTGGTGACTTACCCTCAAAGGTTTGACATTTTCTGGAACTGTTTTGGAATAAAAAGAAATCGACGAATGTCTGCAAATAAGTCAGTTGAAAACTTACTGAGAGTAGAATTCAATGCATGATTGATTTGAAGAATTCCGCAAGGGAAATTTTGCAACAATTGCAACCTAAAAAATACCGTTGTTTAAAGTTTTGAGACAGTGACGTCACGGTCCATCAACAATTCAACGTTGTATTTGTTCACCATAGTGACGCTGTGCAGTAATTGCTCAATGCGGGACTCAACAGACTAATCATTTTTAAAATTTGCCGCGCCTATAAGTGAACCTAATCCTCTCTTATGAATGTTATTAAATCTCTTAAAAGACCTTGCTTTTTTCTAAACTATAACTGAAAATTGACACTTGAAACATTTTGTATTTTCAATAAATTGCACAATGCTCATGAGGTGTTGTACAACTATTCTACCATTAAGATTGCTGAATTGATTTGACGCTTCTCTTGAAATTGAATCTCGTTTTTATTTGTATAGACTCGTTTGTTCACCAGCTTTATTTAATTCTATTTTGATCTGTATTATTTAACTTTTATTGCACTGCATTTTTATCCTGAGTGTTATCTCTTAACTTAATTTCTAAGAAAAGACAAAAAGGATAAGTTCAAGACCGTTTTTTTCCCCCTTATGAACATCAACTCTGAAAAATCTTATGACAAAGATCTGACTAGGTTGTAGTATTTTTGTTTTTTCGTTTTTATTTTTTGTTTTTTGTGGTTGTTTGTCCGTCGATCAGAATGTATAAGACGAGTGTGATATTTAATTGTCCGGAACTTATTTTGCTAGAGGAAAATAAGGGAATGAATTAAAATTGAAACAAATCTTTTAATGGGATTATTCTCAACGATCAAGATTTGAATGTTCCATTAATGTACTTGGTTCTTTATCTGTACTTCTCTGTATTATTATTTACATACTTTTTCTCTGTCATAAAGCATCATACTTTTGTATGTTTCTCAAAAGTTTTGTTATCTAGTTTGTAAGTTTGCCACAGTTTTAAGTGGAACATTATGAGAAATCTTCTTCTATTCTCTTAAAAATCTTATTTTCATCACATCTGGTGTGATGATTCTTTGTTGCTTTAATTTGTTTGACTGATGTGAGGGTCATACATGAAGTCAGGCTATCTTTGTTTCTTCATAACCAATGAAGATAAACCAAATCTGTGGGAAGGGTTTTGTTTGTACTCAAAGCTTTTTCAGCAGCATGCAGCGTTTAACACGTTGATGCCCTCATTAATTTATTTTGCTTGCGACCATCTCACCTCTGAATTTTAACTTGATATTCTTAAGAAAAGTTGCAGACCAACCGATTCAAAAAAGAAACAAAATGAAGTATTTGGAAAATTCTTTGGCAGCACCGTAAAAGGAATTTCCTATCTTTTTCATCATCCAGTCTTGCTTACGCTGCATGCATCATGATGATGCTAGATTCAATTTCCCTACTAGAAGAGAATCAAAGTTTGTTTGACGCGGGTCAAGTACGAGTAATTTGCCTTGATTAACTAGACTAATTTCAATACTTGTATAAAACTATTAACCTACTATAGTTTTAATAGATTTTAATCTTAAAACTTGTTAATTTTGTAACCAAATAGTAGTTTTTGTAGCGCTAGGCAATAAATTAAATAGATTACTGTTCCATTAACAAGTACAATGCTCATAAGGAAGGTCAGGTTGGTGTAACTTGCCTTAGGAAGTATGCCATAAACTCTATGCCAACAGAGTTTATGTTGAGAAGTAAGCTCTGGTCATTAGGAACCAGTAATCCTAAAGCATCGCAAAAAAAAGCTTTGTTTTGGTGTAAAAATTCACTTGTTTGGTGGTCTCTGCAGTATGTAGAAAACTTGGCATGCAAGGAACTGAGCGGTGGTAAACAAATTATTTTTCCAGCAAAATATTGGGTCAAATCTGAGACTGTTTCAATCGTTGGAAACCTGATAGTATTATAAATGAAATCCTTTCTACAGATTTGATAAATTATCATAATCTTTGGAGAGAAAGAATAGGAACCTTACCAGCAAATGACCCTCTTCGAAACTTGTATGCACTGACATGTTGATGTAGGTATTAATCTACCTAGATAGTTGCAAATTTTGATTAGTTTTAAGTAGTTCGATGCTATTCTTATTTGAATCTACTGAGTGTTTATCAAGTATTAACTTTAAGATAAATACCCTCTTTGTGTTTCCGCCCTTTACCAAACTGAACAAATTAATTTATTTTCGTTTCAAGTTGGTTCACTATGGTATATTAGAAGACAAAAACCTTCAAAATTTTCTGATGCGTGTTTCAGCCATTAAAAGGTGAACTTGAAAACATTTGTATGCTAATTTTAAACAGGTACACTTTACTTTGAGTCTTTGCGTATTATGATATCGTACATATCAACTAAATTTTTTTCCTTATGAAAGGAAAGAATTACTTCTTCTCTTTCGATAAAAATGATTACCTTTGTGCAGTCTAGCAACGCTGCATGGCCATAAACTTGTTATACCTATTCAATGAAAACACACAGCAGCGTCTGCAACGCGGCATGGGGCAGCGTGGCTCATATACTTGTTTTGCACTTTGCACGCTTATAAGTTATATCTTGTATTATCTACGTGACAAGAGTGCATCGAACAATAGCTGAAGAGATTATGTTTGGTGGGAAAAATTATTCGTATGAAATCCGTTGGGGGTCGGATTTTTTTTCTTCAAAGTTTCACAATTTCGTTAGTTTCTAACCAATTGAGCTTATCTTGGCCTCATTTGAAAACTTCTGAGTTTATCTACAGGGTGATTCAAGTCCGGTGTCCCCTGAATAACTTATGATCGGAAGCGTATACGGACGAAAGAAAAGTTTGTGGCTCCAGTAGAAAGTTTTGTAATCGCAAAACTTTTGTCAATGCCTATCGGTCGATCTGCGCATAGTTCTGCAGTGCAGACTGCACGTGTGAGAGAACTCAAGGCGTATCTGATCGGTCGATCAACTGAAATGTATGCTTCCGTGAATTGTATGACATAATGTGGCACCGGCACTCATGTCTACTGAACTGGTGTATTCTTAAAGGGTTTTTGGCAATTGTGGGTTGTAATGAATTAGCTTCCAGATTAGTTGCGCACACGGCGTAAATTTCAAGTTTACCTTTCCAAGTTTCCCAGGTTTTGTTCTTGTTTCTAATGACTTTCGAAGATTTGTTTGACGCCATGACAGACTTGCACAAAGTATTCGTGGTAGGAGCAGCAGCATGTCCATTACATTTATTTCCAGACTAGATTTTATAGTTAGTCATTTTTGTTGTATTCAATTGCGTAGTTACACGTTGTACTTCTTAACTCGCGAAAATGGGAAAAATGGTCTGAATGTCATTGACGGCGATAGTATTTCTAATTAAATTTTTTTATGAAAATGAAGCGAAGAATGCGCGAAATTTTTAACAAGAAAAGTGGATTTGGAGAGAAAAAACGTGGAAGAGCTGCAACTGAAATTGAACTCGAATAATGTTTCGTAGAATGTAAGAAAATGGAAAAAGCACGTTTAAAAATGTTTTAAGGGCTGTAACCGACCTCAATCTTAAAATATTTTAAACAGGTTATTCATGGCTTAAACCAGCGCACCGAAAATTGTTTGTACCAACTGATTACTTCTGCTGGCTGAGACAAGGGTTGTCTCTAAACACACCATGGATCCAAATAACGTGCATTAAAGAATCAAGTACTGGTCAGTAGAGTCCTTTCATACTATGAGAGCTGCGCCATGTCATATTCTTCTTCATCAAAACTGAAGAAGAAACTGTTTATGGAGCGCTTAAGAGGCGAAATTTTAAAAGGTGGACGGTCATTTGCATCTGCGCTATTGCCGCTACTTTGTTATTCCTAATAGGTTTTATTCCGAATCTTGACAATAACGGTCGACATTGAAAGAGATGGTGCTCTCCAAAGTAACATTAAAGCAGAGAAAAAATAAACAGTAATGATCACGGTCACCGTTATTGTAAATGTGTAACAAAAGCGAGTCCTCGAAAAGCAAACAAACCCTCTGTCATTTGCATTTACCTTTTGGGGCTTCTGTGTGAACCTAAATCTGAAAGCCAATCAGAAACGGATTCCGACATGGCGCAACTTTCATTGTATACCGGGCCTCTATTTTGCAGGAGTAGAACTTATCGCGTTTAGTGATGAAGGAAAAGCGAAAATAAACATGACGACCTCTTTCCAATCTCCGTGTCCTCGTAACTGAAGAGAAAAATGAAATATTGTCGAATCCCATTTCATTTTTAAAGTTTGATCGAACAGAAAAGGCTCTCTAAAATTTGAAGGAGTTTGCCAATCAAAACGTTCCTCTATATTTTCAAAATCACAGATCCATAGCCAAATATTTTGGAACCTAAGGTAATTCTTTTTAGACATTCCGTATGATTCAAAGATTTGAAATCCTTATTGTGTTAATTAATAATATTTTTCCAGTTTTGCTACTTGTGACCTGTAAAACTTTTTTAAATAAATAAAATGACCTGTTTTCTCTTTCGTATTTTTTTTAATGGCCCTGTCTTTTAAATCATATTTTGTCCAAGTTGTCGTTCGTCTTCACCTTCCTACCTGATGCAAAAATTAAACATTCTTCAGACTAAAAACCCTACTTATCTTGGACTGCATGCACGTATCACATCTATCTTCTAATTCGTCATCCTCATCAGGATGTTTTATCAAAATTGCGTAGGAAATTCTCACTAGGCTCTTCATTTCTCCGTGCGTAAGTAGCATGCATGTAAATGCCATCTCAAATGAGTTTCAAATATTTTGCAGCCAGCATGGTCTCTCTTGCTCGAACTTAAAGCTTGGTCTTGTGGCGGCTCTGTGTTCTTCGCTTTTGCACAAAAACCCATTTGAGCCGCCGAGATGCTTCGTCGAGATTCAGTCTTCTTCAATGAATGAAAAAGCTTTTTGAATCGCGCGAAACACCTATTTTAGGGGGGTAGTTGTATACTCGAATAAATCCAGAGGGCCGATCATTTACTTCATCGTTAAACCGATCGATAAGACTGTCTATGAGTGATGCTATTGGTCGAAAATTGTAAAACTTGGCTGTTGCTATGGTAACCATCGTTAAGAGTCTCGTTTTATAAAGGCTACTGATAAGTAACCTTTAAAAAACGGACACTATAACGATGGTTACCATAGCAACAGCCAAGTTTTACAATTTTCGACCAATAGCATCACTCATAGACAGTCTTATCGATCGGTTTAACGATGAAGTAAATGATCGGCCCTCAGGTGTCGATTATAATTGTTCCTTTATTACATTAGTTCTTCGTAACCTCATCGATAACAAACATTACGGAAAAGTCATAGAGAGAGATGGAGGGAACACGACTCGAGACCTGTCTAACTCTCCTCCAAAACTTCACTCTCTTCATTTTCATTTTCGCGCATCGAGTCTGACACCCGACGAATCGCGGCGGGAGCGCATGCGCCTTGCAATCCTGCGTCAGCTTCCCTCCCCGCCTCGCGGTCGCCAGGCTCGACAGCTCGAGTTTACCGTTTCAACGTCGTGTTCTCTCTGTCTCTCTCTTCTTCTTATTCACATTTTACTCAAAATCCACTCTTCCCCTCCTTCCGCCTCTCGGGGCTCCTACAGTCTCAGAGACTTTTTTTTTTTTACTCTCTTTTTGGGCTTTGCATACGAGACGCCGATCCATTTTTATGAACACGTGATCTTTTCAAAATGCTACTACTCCCTTGCTTTCCACATTAAGCCGGGTCCACACCTGAGCATTTCGGCGCACCGCACCGCACGGCCCATGAGCATGCGTGCGCATGCTCATGCGGTGTGGGTTTTGCGGAGATTATTTTTTTTTTAAGAACAGGCCGCACCGAATGGCGCACGAACACCACCTCGGTCTGTTTGCCCGTGCTCAAGAAATATTCGTCCGTATATAAACAGTCCACGCGCTACTGAATGCGTCCACACCTACGTCCGCACCGCACGGAATTTCCTTTGACTCGGGTCACAAAAACCGCCTCCTTGAGCGAGCACGGCCGAATAGTCCGCACCGCACAACGTATGGCTCATTCGGTGCGATGCGACGTCCACATTGACGCGCATTCGGGCGAATGCAGTACGGTACGCCGTACGGTGCGGCGAAATGCTCAGGTGTGGACCTGGCTTTACAGGTCTCCGAAAGTAGACTCTTTTTGTAGCAGGCACTAAGGCTTGGAAATGAAAGTCGCAAAAAGAACCGCCTTAAGGACCCTGGGTGTCCCCAGACCACCCGGATCAGGCATTTTTCTCGCGAACGGCTGATTATAAAGTTTTGAAATAAAAAAGTCTAATAGGGAACCAACCCCAAATTTTTCATTTTTCAATTTTGATATTTTCAAAAGCCCCCGACTGCCCCTTGGGACGTGGGGTGGTTCTAAAAAATTTTCCAAGTTTTCTCGGAGAAAACTCCAATATTGTTAGAAAAATGAATTTTTATTCTTAAAGAAGTGGCAATTGCCGACATTTTTGCTCCTATAAACTTTTTCTTGTTTCAAAACTTTTTAATCAGCCGTTCGCAAGAATAATGCCTGATCCAGGTGGAAGATTTTTTTATCATTAACATTTTTTTTTCATAGTAAACATTTGACAATTAAAAAAAACAAAAACAAAAAAAAAACAAAAACAAAGACCAAAAAATTTTATCAGAATAAAAACAGCGAGTAAAAAAATTAAAAACTTAATAACTTGTCATTATCAGAGTTTTTATCACTCTTATATGATATGAGAGAGCTTTATTACCATTTACAGCATCAATTTTGCCCTGAAAAATTCAAACTTGGGTTGGCTCAGAGGTTTCGTGAAAATGTCAGCCAACTGTTGCTCTATTGGACAGCACAGCAGTTTGATAGCATTTTCTTTCAACTTTTCATGCACAAAATGGAATCAAACATCTATGTGTTTCGATCTTTTATTGAAAATTCCATTTATAATGAGGTCAATGGCGACGCAGTTGTCAATATACATAAGTTTGCTTTCACCGTCTTTTCGGTGAGCCCCTCTCAAACCGCTTTAATGTAGATCAGATGTTTATGGCACTCTGAAGCAGCTATTTATTCAGCTTCACAAGTTGGAAGTAGAACCATTGGTGGCTTCTGTGAGCACCACCTGATTGGTCCGTTTTGGAAAATTATTACATAACCAGTTGTGTTTTTTCGAGTTTCGGGATCACCTGCATAGTCAGCGTTACAATAAGCTTCGAAAGTCGTATTCACGTATAAATTTGACGAACTCTCTTTCAAGGTGTATTTTTGGAAAACCTAGGCAGACGCGTAGTTTTTTATTGTCAAACAACCTTGTCGTCTGTACAGTAAAACTGTCACCTGCTATCTCGGACACTATAATTTGTTTATTGCCGTAGTTGATGAACTTGTCTAGGATGGGGATTACCGTCATGTCACTGGGTTCTCTGCGTCTGTATGGATAGTCTCGTTTCCTGTCTCATTTCGATCATCAGTGGCTTGTCCCAAGAATTCATCCATTTATTCTAGATCGTCAGGGTCTATGTCTAGTGGAGGTTTGGATATGTTTGACTGAATGTCATCGTTTATTGTCTCAAGAAGGTTAAGTTCAATGCGGGATAGAGCATCCGCATTTTTATTTTTTGATACCTTTTTATAGACTATCGTATAGTCATATTCTTCTAAATACAGCCTCCATCCAACTAGTTTTGAACTAGGTTCCTTTAATGAAAATAACCATGTCAAGGGTCGATGATCTGTCACTGTAGTAAATTTATTTCCAAACATATACGGTCAGAAGTACGTTTTAGACCATACAATCGCCAGTAGTTCCTTTTCAATGGTGCTATATCTAGATTCAGTTTCGTTCAAATTCCGACTCTAAAATGCATTGGGGAGGTACGATCCTATATTTTCTTGTGATAATATCCCTCCTATGGCAACATTACTGGCGTCCCTCGTCAATATAAAGGGTTCATTAAAATCGGGATATCTTAAGATTGGGCCATTGATTAAAAGTGTTTTACACGAGGAAAGTTTTTGGAATATTTCCCCGTCGTTGCATTCCAACACGGCGGAGAGCCTTGGTGAGACCCATGTAACATATGTTTCATTACTTTTTTGTATAATTTTGGAAACTGGCTCTTAAGGGGAATTTTCGCGCAAATGAAGCAGTCAATAGCTTTGGGCGATAAAAATTTGTTGCGAGGATGAAAAATAAAATGAAATGTGCATGCGGAAGCCCCCTTTTTTTGAACTCTGCGGTATACGCATAACCTTAAACTGTTCCAAACACCTTCCCAGAATAAACGTCGGAAATGAAACACTTCAATCTGATTTTAAATCCTTTGACAAGAAAAGTGGGATTATCAAAGCTGTGGTACCAGGGCGCATAGTTTTTATGTACTCTTTAATTTCAGGCCACTGAGGATTAGCAGTAATGGTTATGAATAAATCTGGTCTACCGGATTCCTTATTCATTTCCATAGAATCCTGGTAGGGGTGCTGTATCGCTCGAGGCCCCCCATCAAAACTTGATGGCAAAATCATGGCGTAAACGAGACGTGTTTTGTCTGATGTGCTTGCTGCACTATTTCTAATGTGGTCGGTTAAACCTTGAAAAGTCTTCCGCCGTAACAATTGTTGGTTAGTTTTGATGAAATTAAGGTGGTTCCGATTACGACTTTCCACGACGAGCACACTCTTTGAAGTGAGAAAACAAAGATGGAGTGTCGGCGATCCACTTCTGAGGTATGTATAGAAAGAAATTACAAAATTACTTCAAAAATGTCTGTGTAAATCTTCCTCACAACGGAAGCAGGAGGTACCTCCTCCTCTCGGGAAGTTGCAGTAGCTTGAACCGAAACGAATGCCATTAACATCCTTTTAATGAGTGGTTTTAATTCATTTTTTTCACGTTTACAAATTTAGACAATTCTTCGCGAAGTTAAGCGCGCAGTTTTCACAATTTTTTAAACATGATAATGTGCACTTTCTCCACCGTCCGTGTCATTATAATCTTCTTCCGTCCACATCGCGATCCTCACACTCATAGATTTGTTGGGGGAAAATCATCATCTAGCACATGCTAGAAAATTTAGTAAAACCATTTTTCAATTTAATTGTCCTTTAATGTCAGATTATTCAAAAGATAACTAGACGATTCAAATCTACGTGATTTCAAAGTCTTTCTATCAAACCTACTTATCTTTTCAATCCATTCACTTTTGATCCGTTCTCTGTGATTCAACGCAACATGTCCAAACGGTAATGAAACAACATTCCCTGCAAAGTAAACCTCTTGTCACCGAAACGAGACAAAGATTTCTTTAATGTTTAAATAGAAAACACCTCATGCCTTTTGCTTTGGATCATTCTCATTGTTCGATACAAGTCTTTATTCTGATATAAACCAACCCATGTTTCAATGCTTGCTTCAGAGTCACGAAATGAATTACATAATTGGTCTTCAATTTTAACGTTTTCATAAGTTTTGAGTGTTTGCTACCGGTCAAAGTAGGTTTTTGATTTTGGCAACAAAAAGGCAACAAGCTATGATGATGATCAAGCGTTTCTGAATAATCGAGATCGCCTTTAAAGATGTAATCCATCTCACCCTCATCTTCAATATCACAAACATTCAGGGTTTGGAGCTCTTCAGTACTAACCCACTCATATCCAATATACGGAAGAGGCTTGCACATTGTGGACGCGTAAAGCGCGGTTACATGTAAATACTGGATAAAAGTTGACACTCTCCTGGGATCATACGACTCTGGTAAGAATGAATTGTTAGCAGTGACATGACGCAGCGAACACTGAGATATTCCACCTCTGATTCCTGATTCAATCATCAATGCATATCTCTACCACCAAATTATTGAATTTCAGTCTTAGTCATCTTTAAGAATGCATCAAATGCGAAAGAAGGCAACGTCAAATAGTTGGCACAGTCCTATAATTTACCCTTTAAAACCTCCGAAATTCCTGAAATACAGCACCTAGAAGCGTTACATCTAGTTGCAAGAAAAATCTTTATACTCTCCGAAGTTTTGAAACTCAAAAGCAGTCCACAAGTCGCAGAAACGTTTGTAGTAATTTTTTTGATGTTTTCATCGTTTAACTCGTTGGAAAAAGCTTCTCGCGGAGGAAGAGATGAACACAATAACTTATTCTCATTCGTCACATACTCATAACAGAAAACGGCCTTCTGTCTAACCATATCAAATTGTTCCCTCGACCAACAAAGTTTCCTAGTTCCAACGAAGGCACTATCCGGAAGGGTAGACACCAATTTATCTAGAGAGAAGAGCAAAAATCTGAAGCTTTTGTTGAGTCGAGGTCAGGTAGACACTGAGATTGAATAGACTTTAAGTTTTGAGCTTAGAGTATGGTTTATATGGAAGATAATAGGAAAGGATAAGTTGAATAGTTGACAGTAAGAGCGGTGACAGTTGAGTAAAGTGGTGTAAACGTTTGGGCTCTCTTATAAGCCCGCTCGGACTGAGCTGGCCCGGCAACGCTTCCATGTCGTCGGCTCGCTCCTCTCACAACTCCCGGCTCTGGAGATTTCGTCCCAAAATCTGGTGGATGGGCTGAGGCTGCACAAATGTTGGTGGGGGAACGGAGGGTTGCTAGCATCGTGGTTTTTTGTGATGCCGCCCCCCGTTTCTTCCTCGACGGCGCTTCCGGATCCGCGTTTGCCCGACTGTGGTGGATCTGGGCTGATCTGGAACTTCTGGTGACAACAGATCCAGGATGAAATCCATGATTTTCTGGGCATAAAGGGATTCGGCCGGCAGTGAAGTCAGGGGCGTCTTGGCTGGTGGCCTAAGTTGGTGGGCCAGCAATGGTGGGGCTGCAGCGGTCCACTGGATGAGCAGCTGGGCTGATTCCGAGTCATCAAATGCTAGGGGGGCGTCAGCGGTTTTACAGATGGACTTCTTTGCATTGGTCTTGAATGGATGGGCCGGTGTTGATGGGGCGGCACTTGTCCCATGGGTAAGTGACTGGGCTGGTTGGGTGATTTTCAAATTTATCTCCGTGGCTGGGGTGTCTGCTTCGGAGTCCCAATCGGCTAGGTCGTCCCAGTTGATAGAGATTCCGGGAAGGTTTTCAACAGCTGGTCTTCGTCCCATGATGAAATCAGAAGGTCGTCCATCTCGTGCGTGTGCTCGTTGGATGAGCTGCCGCTGAGTACATTTTTCTGTACTGGACGCTTGCATATGTACTTGGCTCCATATATGCTGACTCTTGTAATTTTCACCTTGCACAAAACTATATTCAGCATTTATGTGTTTCTAATGGTCACCTCTACCTTCTCTGACCTCAATGACCCAACAAATCTGAGAGTAAATTTTAACTTGACCCTATTATTAATATAGATCATGAGAGTTATGTGCAGGGTGTACCAGACCACCCCGATAGGGCATTTTCCTTGAAAACTACTGAACCAAATGATTTGAAATGAGAAAGGCAGATAGGGAATCGACCCCAAATTTTCTGTTTTCGATTTTTTCAATAGCCTCCGATAGCTCTTCGGGGGATTCAGGGGGGGGGGCTCCAACACATTTTTCAAGTTTTCTCTGCAAAGTCTTCAGCAAAGGTATTAAAAAAAGTTCATATTCGTAAAATAGAAGTAATTGGCAACATTTTTGCTCCTAAATTTTTTTTTCAAGAACCCTAATTTTTTGAGTTTTAAGGTATTTTAAGATTTATTTGGAATCAGCCTTTGTGACCACCCTGTTCAACTTTTTTCTTAAATAGTCGCAGATTCTGGAAGAACTGATCAATACCTTTCCATTGATGTGCAACATTTTACCTCTCAGATTAAAGATAAGGTGTTTTACGCCAAATCAACATTTTTACGGTTCTACCATACATTTAGTGTAAATTTGATTTTAGAGCCCCCCAACAGTGTTCTAAAAAATTGCCCCTCAGGGGGGTTACTTCAATAATTTTGAGGCACGACCCCTATCGAGTGATACATCGCTCAAAAGGGCACACTGAACTGAGTATTTTGCCGCAAACCGCAGGTCGATATCATTTTTAGTTTTCGATTCATCGAATGGCAAAGTTGGATTTTCATCTGTTGTCAATTTCCGATATATCGAAAACTAAAAACGTTATCGACCTGCGGTTTGCGGCAAAATACTCAGTTCAGTGTGCCCTTTTGAGCGATGTATCACTCGATAGGGGTCGTGCCTCGGAATTTTTGAGGTAGCCCCCCTGAGGGGCAATTTTTTAGAACACTGTTCGGGGACTCTAAAACCGATTTTGGACTAAATTCATGGCTGAACTGTATTTTTTTCTGAAAAGTACTTGCTTTTTAGAGTATTTTAGACTCCTAGTTTTTCCAATTACGACTTTTTAAATGGAAGTTCTGATTTTTTGATAATGGGTCGAAATCGAACTTTGAACTTCGATTTATCGAAAAAGAAAAATGATATCGACAGTGTTTCCAGATTGGTGTGAAAAAGCCGTGCGCTTTACATTGATTTAAATGGGGACGATACAGCTTTTTACCCTCGATCTGGCAACACTACATATCGACCTCTAGTTTGCGCCAAAATTCTTAGAATTTTATGCCTTTTCAAATGATGTACACAGAAGATAGGGGTTGCCGTTTGATATTTTTGAGATAGCCAAGGGAGGTGGGGGGTTTTGACCCCAAAAAAATAAAGTTCATCTAAAGTTACGAAGAATTGTCCAAACCGCAACTTTTTATCTCAACTCGTTCAAAAGTTCGACAGGGGGGAGGGGGTACATCTGTTACACCCCATTTATTCAATAAATGCTTCCCCGACTTCACTGATTGGTAAAAACGGAAGCCCGAATGTGTGAACGAAAAATTTGCTCGCCTCGGAAAGTTTGTCAGCGTAAGTCGCTTGTGAGCCGAATTTTTGAATTCTACGATACCACGCTTGAGTTAAATGAAAATTACGCCCTTTCAATGAAATTTCAGGCCATTTTTTTTTCAAAGCATTGTGAATGCCCTTTTCGAAATCAACACAAGCTACGAGAGGCTTAAAAACTAGAGAATTTTCCGCGCACACTCTTTCTAGTTCACTTAAAAGAGAAAAATATGTAGACTCCAACTTATTAGGCAAATATGCAAAAACTAAGCGATCGCAAAAACCATTTTTGTATCCGTGAATAGTGAATAACTGATAAAAATAAGGCAACCAGAATTGGGAAGTGCCGTCCATCAAAATATGTTCACACTCATTGCATAAAAATATTAGATTTGTGATGCAGGAAAACACTTTTAGGTTCTTCATCATGCTATTAATTAATAAAAAGTTGTCCCCGCGATTCGTCTCAATATACAGGGTGTTTCACGTAACCTGCTCACTATGGTTTTCATGAACGGGTGACGATAAAAAAATCTGAAAAAATCGGTTTTATAGTAACTCGGACCTGAAGCTTTATTTAAAAATACTGCCACGACCCAAAATTTGGTTTTTGGGGGGTTTTCAGGGGGTGCACCCCCTAATCTCGAGATTTTCAAATGGCAACCCCTATACTGTGATATCTCATTTGAAAGGGTATAAATTCTAAGCATTTTGACTTAAACCGGAAGTCGATATCTCTTTTCGTTTTCGAGATATCGGAGGTCGAAGTTCGATATAGGACCAATTTTCGAAAATTCTGAACTCCTACAAAAATAGTCGTAAAACAAAAAAACTACGAATGTAAAATGCTCTACTTGATGAGTACTTTCAAGAAAAAAATACGAATTTACAATCAAATAAACCGGAAGTCGACTTTTAGGCACCTTAACATTTTTGGCGGTAAAACCCCCATTTCTCAAAACTTTCAAATGGCAACCCCTATCTTTTAATACCTCATTCGAAGAGGCGTAAAAAGTTGTGCATTTTAGCGCAATCAAAAGTGCGATATCGTTTTTCTTATTCGATATATCGAAAATTGAAGTTCGATTTAAACCATTTTTCGACCCTGTAAAAAACGGATCCCATCTTGTGATACACCATTCAAAAGCACACAAAAAACCAAGAATTTTAGTGCAAACCGAAAGTCAATAACTTTTTTCGCGGTCGAGATATCGCAAGTCAAATTTTAAGGTAGGCCCTAACCAGAGACTAAACTTTGACTTGCGATATCTCGACCGCGAAAAAAGTTATTGACTTTCGGTTTGCACTAAAATTCTTGGTTTTTTTGTGTGCTTTTGAATGGTGTATCACAAGATGGGATCCGTTTTTTACAGGGTCGAAAAATGGTTTAAATCGAACTTCAATTTTCGATATATCGAATAAGAAAAACGATATCGAACTTTTGATTGCGCTAAAATGCACAACTTTTTACGCCTCTTCGAATGAGGTATTAAAAGATAGGGGTTGCCATTTGAAAGTTTTGAGAAATGGGGGTTTTACCGCCAAAAATGTTAAGGTGCCTAAAAGTCGACTTCCGGTTTATTTGATTGTAAATTCGTATTTTTTTCTTGAAAGTACTCATCAAGTAGAGCATTTTACATTCGTAGTTTTTTGTTTTACGACTATTTTTGTAGGAGTTCAGAATTTTCGAAAATTGGTCCTATATCGAACTTCGACCTTCGATATCTCGAAAACGAAAAAAGATATCGACTTCCGGTTTAAGTCAAATTGCTTAGAATTTTATGCCCTTTCAAATGAGATATCACAGTATAGGGGTTGCCATTTGAAAATCTCGAGATTAGGGGGGTGCCCCCCTGAAAACCCCCCTAAAACCAAATTTTGGGTCGTGGCAGTATTTTTAAATGAAACTTCAGGTCCGAGTTACTATAAAACCAATTTTTCCAGATTTTTTTATCGTCACCCGTTCATGAAAACCATAGTGAGCAGGTTACGTGAAACACCCTGTACATTTCATTGAGCTGCGTATGCGTATCTTCTGCGGACCGCGACAATGGCGGCATAAATTTCGCCTTTGCGTTATGACTATTATGAGTAATTAAAAACTCATAATTTTCGGTTAATTCGCCTTCGTTTTCGTGTTCACGCACTTCCATTCCGGATTAATTTTCGCGGCTCTGGATTCACATTTCCTTCTGACGACAAAACTTTCCGTTAGATTTAATTTCAAACTGCTTTGCGAGATTTGTAATTTAGTTCGTGGTTATGATTTAAATTGGATCGTTCGTTGTCAACATCGTCATTCTCTCCAATGGAATACACTTTCGCCTTACAGTATTTTTTACTACACCGCCACGTTAATTCTCCGTCTTTAGCTGTATGATTTATAAAAAAATTTAAACCTATCCACAACTAATTGCGGTTTTCCGCGTTCACTTTGTACGCGAAACTTTTCCATCGAGACACGCACTTGTTTACTCAGGAGATGCACGCAGTTTACGTCGCAGACTGATAAGTTACGCAGTCGGTCAATCAGGTGAGAAGTGAATGGTTACAATAAGAGGAGCGGTGAAAAATTGCACCGACACTGATAAGGCAGGTGATGCTCATACTGAAACGTGGTAGCCCAAATTGGCAACATCTGCCGTCGTCCGGCACAAAATTTGATGTTGACATCCTCCGCTTTATGCCTCCGTCTAGGAGTTTGTTTTCGATAATTTTCAGTAGTCTCGGAAATTACGATTTAGCAATGGTCAGTCTAGGAGTTTACACCTCCCCGTCAGAAGAGAAGTTTGATTTTTAAGGGGGCGAACCCCTCCGCCGCTATCCTTAGGGGACGCAAAAAAAAACTCCCAAAATAGGTCCTCCTCGATGTTATTGGACACCAGAGTTGGGTAAATAGGAGTGAGTGTAATCGATTACACGATTACTGGGTAATCGGTAATCGTCAAACCTTTGGATGGTAATTAAATGTATTTTTCACAGATAAATAGTTAACTTAAGGGTCTTCTTGATTAGACTTAATTCTTTTGCAACTAATATGATGGATGGCTTGTAGAAAATCAGCTCCGATTACTGTAAATACCCTCCAAGAACGACGATTACGATTACTCGGTAATCGTGTACTAATCGATTGCCACCCCCATTTGCTTAACCCTGTTAGACACGTGTTTGGACGTTTTTCAAAATTCTCAGCCGCTTTCGAAGTAACCGCAGTGAAATATTTTTTGAGCACCCTGTGGCACCTCCTTGTTACCACCCTTTTACAGCACACACGTTCAAAGGGGAAATGAGAGAGGTAGAAAGGCTCCTTCCTGCGCCACTGCAACAATCTCGAGCGGAAGGCGTGACTTGTGACGCGTAAGCAAGCAGCTTAGCGCGGGATCAGGGATATTAGGTCGTTGCTCTCGTCTCGTGAGGTGGTCAGACCTAGAGGTCGGCCGAGGCGCTCTTGACCTTGCTGAAAGTACAAGTTCAAGACGAATCGCGGGCAAAGTAGGGAAGCGTCCGCGCGGGGTATGAGTGTGAGCGTTAGGTGGTGGTTGGGGGGGACGACGCCTTAACTTCTAAAGGGATTCTGAGAACATGGCGTCAGAGAAAGGTAAGGATTAATACTTTGTCCTCACCTGACTCTGTGTGGCTCTGAATACGAGGGTTGTTTAGAAGTTTAGAAGTTGAAGTTTTATTATAACTTCTTAGCCACCATACATATACACATATTTAAATGTTATTATTCCTTAAGATTTATTGAATCTCAATGATCTCGGGATCGATTGACGGTTGTAATTGATGATTTTTACGAGATGATCATACAAGCTTGGTTGACCGATACTCTCGAAGTCATCAGAAAAACCTCGCTTCTTTTTACCTTCTATATTTATTAATGTTCACTTGGAAACCGTGACCCGGTGGCCAAAAGTTGTTTGGATTTAGGAGAACGTCTTCTTGCCATGCAGCCTTAGGTAACGGAGAGTCGGGAGTGAGCAAGAAAATGGCGACGATATAGGCCGAGAGTCGACTCATCAGCCAACAGGGTTACTGTCTGCTAAAAAGTGGAATAAGAAATGTTCTCTGGTTCTGGAATTTGTGTACCGTCTCTATCAAGCATCTGCTTTCGAATAGTAGAATAGTAGTTTGTATCCGCAATCTTTAAGATGCTAATTTGATCCAAAATAAGTCGGATGGTTGCTGGCGCAACCGTTAAACTTTGTGCGGTTTGAATGAGGGTAGCGTCCTCGTCGTAAGGTAAGATAGCTTGGGTCACACATCGAGAAAGACTGAAAATTGTGAACAGGGTGGTCACAAGGGCCGATTCAAAACATTTCCAAAAAGCCCCTATAACTCCAAAAATTCCAAAAGATATTACGGACACTTTTTTTTTGTGCGAAAATATTCTACGCAATCAAAAGATTCTGATCGGTCAGAAAAGTTCGGACATTTCACAAAAGGGACAGCTTCTAGGACAAACGTTCGCGCGGAGTGTCCAGAAAATTTTAGAAAAAATTAAAAAAAAAAAAAAAAAAATTAAGATAACTTTTTTTTTTTTTTTTTTTTTTTTTTCTAAAATTTTTTCTAAAATTTTCTGGACACTCCGCGCGAACGTTTGTCCTAAAAGCTGTCCTTTTTGTGAAATGTCCGAACTTTTCTGACCGATCAGAATCTTTTGATTGCGTAGAATATTTTCGCACAAAAAAAAAGTGTCCGTAATATCTTTTGGGTTATAATATTCTAAAAACGAACTGAACTGTGTGTTCGCATTAGTTTCCATAACCAAGAACAAAAAATCGAAAACTACCGTTAAATACGCGGCACACGTGGTAACGACGCGAATGGCCTGATATACTGACAGTGTCGCTGTCTCATCTTTAAAATCTGGCATGACTTAAGTCCCGAATTCCTATCAGTTAATTGCGATGCAAACTGATACCTTAAAGATGGAAAGTATCTCACGAAATTAATTTGCTCCATGAAATGGGGAAGGAAAACAGTGCAAAAAGTAGTATGCTGCGGCCGGGATCGAACCTGGGTTCATCGGGTGAGAGGCGAGCACGTAGCCAGTACGCTACGCCCGCTCCGATGTAGAGAATGCGGAAAGAACCGCAGTTAAGAGCGAGAATCGGCAAAGAGACGAAAATCGGCCCAAAAAGTCGGATTTTCAACTTTAAAGTTCGGGGCTTTAATGGGCCCATTGGAAGAAACGCTGAAACACGGGTCTAATAGTTTCGTATGAACTACTTCTCTGCGAAATTTGAACAAAATCGAGGGTGACAAGTCGGCGACCTCCCCTTGTGAGCTTTGCTGCAGTTAGCTCTTGGGACTCAGTAATGACAAGATAAAAAACAAAGGGAAAAAGTAGTAACTTTTAGTGAGGAAAAATACTCAAAGAGAAAATAATTAAACACAAATAGATATAATTTAAAAAAGAACCGCACTGTTCCTTTACATCCCCGACTGCTTTGAACTACTTAAATAAAAGGTTCACAGTTATGCCAGGCCATAATTGCCGGCATAACTGTGTTAAGAAAAAGACTTACAGAAAACCGCCTGTGACTTTCGCGAAGAAGAAACCATAAAGTGACCAATGGTCAAGATGTCGGACCACTTGTTGCCACCCTGTCTCCATGCCCACCAGAGCGCGCCACCTCACGGTGTGATCGGCTTCACCAATCAAGTATTTGAACCTGATTGGTGATTCCGATCCTCACGACGCTCTCTGGCTAGCAGGGGACAGGCCGGCAACAAGTTCGACGTTAAAAGAAAAGTAGTTGAATATTATTTGGGGAAAAACCCCATTACAGATAGTGGTTCCTGAAAATTGGGTGGGAAACCTCCCACAGCCCGATCAAACAAATTTTCCGAGACATTGAAAACAGGTTGTCTCTCATTGCTGGGAACAACATCCTGACGGAACGGAGGTTGCTGAAACTCTGAGTAGTTCGGCACGATGTTGCTTCCACCAATGGGAGTCGGGATACGAACATTTTCAGCATTCGAATTCATTAGGACCTCACTTGGGTGATTCCGTGAATTTTTTCTAATGGCTCCCGTGTATGGGACCTTAGAACCTTTAAATCTCGTATTGTAGTTGCTCATTTTTAAATTAAAAAGAAAAAATCGGTGAGAGAGGTAAACTCAACTAAGAAAATACAAGAAAAAGAAAACACTGCTAAACGATGCGGACTGTTGAACACATATGACTAATAGCAGCAAAAAATGTCCACTCTGCGAAGATAGAAATTGGGAGAGAAAAAAATAGTCAAAATGACCCAAAAGAATAAAATAAAAAAAAAGAAAGATACAGATACCGTTAACACTGAGAAAGGCGGTCGTCCAGAAATCCAAAGAAGAATTTTCGCTGCAACAGAAGAAAATGGTAGATTCCATCCGATTAGTTTGATTTTTTGAGAACGAAAAAATATTTTCCTTGATAATCCGAAAAATCCGTGCTGTCCGCTTGTCCAGAAATCGAAAAAGAGAAGAGTCCTCCAGCAATAAATCTTCCACGTGTTTCAGCCAGACAGGAAAAATGACATCAGATATTAATCCATTGTGGTTCAGGAACAATTGATAACGTTGTCGATCCAAGTTTTCGTTTGATAGTTCTCAGTCGTACTAGTGCATAGATGGTTAGCTACTCCATCAACACAGTTGACAACAGAGAAAGAAAATTCCGAGATGGATGCGCGTAATTTAGAGAAAATAATTTTGAGAAATATTTGCCGAAAATATGAGTTGAGAAATGAAAAGTTAGTAAGTTATGAAAGTTAGTATGAAAGCGTTAACTAAGCATGTCGAATGCATCTTGAAAGAATTGAATCGGTAAGCAAAACTAATGAAAAAAAAATAAAAACAAATTGTCCACTGATAATCAATGGATAAACATTGTAGCAAAAACATTGATGGTGGGTGATTTGATGATAATGTAAGATGAGCCTCGTTATTGTTGACGCACCGGTTACGAGCAACGTTCCGAGTTTAGGCACGGGGACTATTTTCTTCCGCGGAAGGGCAAGAATCCAAGAAAGATGAACGCACAAAATGAAGATTCGCATTAGCGCGGAAGGATACACAAAGCATTAAAACACTTGACTAGAATTTAACATGAAATACATTTTAAAAGATATTTTTCGCGAGAAATGATGTAGAACTGAGATCACTGAAGATATTGATGTGATTTTGATGACAAAAAAGCACACATGAGCAGATATCGTAGGGTTTTGCACCGGCGTAGGCCTACGACGCCACACGTGTTTGTCGACGAGGTTACATTCACTTTCGCGGAAAACGAAACGATTTTAGAGAGAAGTTGATTTATTTTAAGAGCGTGGATTTCTGGATTTAACAATGAGATAATCCAAACTGCAGTGATAGGATTTTATCATTTGGAAGCTCTTCAGAAGTTCGTCCAAACTGATGGGGTAGATACCAGCTCTTCTAAATCCAGATATTACATTATCCTTTTGATTAGGTTTGATTTCATCCATTAACTTTTTTAATAAACTTGGAAAGTGTTGCTTATCCAAGGCAATTTTATTCCTGCCAATGGGAGACTCTTTATATTCCGCCAGAATTTTTCTCCAAGCAGATTTCAGAGGTCGGAAAAAAGCCACGTCAAGTGGTTGGGTCAGGTGAGTGCTGTTTGGCGGTAAACAAACGAATTTGATATTATTTTCTTCACAGGCTTTGATGACATCAAGTGATATATGCGAGGAAAGGTTATCACCGATGAGTACTTTTTTGCCTTCTTTCTTTTTCAAAATAGGCAACATGAGAGAAAAAAACCACTCCTCAAACGCTGCACCATCAAACCAACCACTGGGCGTACAGGAGAACCGAGTGCCTGTGGGTCCACCAACGCACCAATTATCCCAAAGATGAGCAGCCTTATAAACAACAAATGGGGGCAAAACTTCACCCGCTGCAGTAGCTGCCATCATGAAAGAAATTCAACTTTTCGAGGCGTTGCGAATATTGACAGGATATTTAGAGCCTCTCTTGACAAGACTTCTTTTTTTGCCTGGATCGTCGGTTAGGTTGGACTCATCATAGTTTATGATGTTCTCTGGAGGGACATCTTTCAAAACTTCTGTGAGATTAGCCATATATTCGGTTAAAACACTCTCATCGACTGACGCGCGAGCTTTCTTTATGTTGGCAACGAATCGCATGGACAACTCAGGATGTCGTTTCAAGAATCCAGACATAAAATCACTTCCTGGCATGTTATTTGTGAAAGTAGGGACATTTCTCCCTATTTTGGCCAGATAATCAGAGACGATGTGACGAAAATCAGTTTCTGCCAATGGGAATCCAAAAGCGCTCATTTGGAGGGTGCATTTGACAAATTCTGCTTCTTATTCAGCAGTAAATATAGTTTGTTTACCTGGCTTGAGAGAATGCAGACCTTTCAGCTTGTTAATGATGGTTCTTCTGCTAATTCCGTACTTTTCAGCAGCCTTTTTCTGAGTCACAGTTCCATTTCTAACAGCCGTCAAGCACTCCAGTAACTTTTCTTCGGTGTAATTTTTGTACGGTCTTGAACCAAGCGGCTTTTTGTAATTTCTAACCATCCGAAATTGATAAGAAAATCAAGTTAGTGCTTCTTAATATTGATAAATTACCTATTCAGATCATTCTTCAGTATTGAAAATTAAGTGTTCAGATAAAAAAAATACGGAAAAAATAGGGACAGGGTTACTTTGCACATGTGCAAAGTTACCCCAATTTCCCTCCAAAACTGCGAACACTTATAAATCATGATATAGTGAAAAAACTAGTTGAGTTATCAACTTGTCCATTTCAGTACTTCAGACCGACAATATGAGGATTAGAAAAATGCCATTACTTACCTTTAAAAGGCTTTCGAAGTTTAGTAGAGTGATGGAAGTTGTGGACGCTAAAACTCAGCACATTTTCACTTCATGTAAACAAACCGGCACAACACGGAGATAAGAGGTTAGAATCATAGACTATACATTTCATAGAGTGACCACCCATTTACGAAAACAAGCCCCACCGTCGTCAGTCGATTTTAGTTCACCGGTTCCCCGCCAGAGAGCATCAAAACAAAATCTTCAAGGTGTGCAAAGTTACCCCTGGGTGGGCAAAGTAGCCCCGGTCTACGGTAGTTGTTATAATCCCGAAGTGGATTGAGGTTATGGAAGATTGTCTACGAATGGGGATCTGCGATTTCAGATGAAGAGTACACTTCAATTTGACGTGAAAATGAGTCTTTCACGAATTGTATTATTCTCAATTAAGTAAATTTCATGTTGTGAGTTTCTTTTTTCTTTCTTTTATTTACCTTCTTTTCCACTAAGCTTGTTGTAAATCCCTTTAACTTGCAACTTCATGCTTGATCTTGATCCAGGTTCGTTCACACTACTAATTTGCTAGAATCTAGGAATAAATCAATGAAAATAATGTAATGCAAAATATGCAGTTAAAGCCAATATCTCAAAATCCACCTTGAAAATATGTTGGTTTAAATTGCGCCAATACGCCCCTCCATTCACTGAGTTGCCGTCAGGCTATGAGCCCGCATTATGCAATTTTTTTTGGCCTTTTACTATCTAGAGAGTAATTTCTAGGAAGTAATCTTTCTCGAAGCCCCAACTATCTGGGCTGAACCAAAACAATTCTCGACCCTTAATTTTGCTAGTAAGTCAGACGGACAATTCAGTCCGAACATTCAAAACGTAAGGAACTGGGCGCTGTTTCAACCTTAACTGTACGTTACAATAAGGTGTGAAGCATTTAACTCCAGTTTTCCTGTTGGAACAGATGATAGGCATTTCATCATTGAGGCGTTTGAGATTTTTCAGGGAGGAAATTGATTCAGACAGATAATTTTTATTATACTCGTAATTACTTTCACAAATGGATTTTTGAAGTGCCGGCGATACAATTCTTTTGAGTTTCCGACATCAAAGTTGTTGTTAATAGTGCGAATGAACTTAATCCTGGCTTAGCAACCCTGAAACTCCTCAAGCTCCATTTCTAAGGAACATTCTCGAGCATCCGCAACAGAATCAATGAATGTTTGTGCTGCTAAGCGGACTTCCATAATTATTTGTCTTTTGTAATCAACATGCTGCTTTCTTAATAGGTTGGCCAAGTGAAGTCCTTCTTCTTCTTGCAATTTCAAGAGATTCTCAGAGTATTTACAACTAATGACTTTGCCATCCTCGTCAAGAAGGTTGTGGTAAGGGGCTAGCATGTTTCTTATTAATTTTAGCATATGGCAGGGGTCAAAGAATGTAATTTTTTCTTTCTCCAGTGATTGGATGCAGAAACCACACTTTATTCTGCTCAAGGTTGAAGCAGCAAGCCAACTCCGTGGCCATGGAGATATTTTCTGATAGTCCATCGGTAGTTATGGTTTCAATAACAACTCCTGCATCATACGCCAGACGCAGGCATTGATCAATGAGACCAGCCTTTTGTCGGCAAGTGAGGGATTTAATTAAAACATATCCAACTGGAATTTTCCAGTGGCCGTTCAGACCCACTAGGATGAAGACTAAGAAGAGAATTTGAAGAAGACTAGGTGTTTGACATCATGATCTAAACCGGTACCCGAATCTACATTCCCGGCATAACGGTCACCGACAAGCTGTACTTGTTGTCTAATGGCCATATCATCTAGAGCTAAACAGGAAAACATCAGCCTTTTGGAATTATTCTTGATTCCCTTCAGAGTGTCGGTTGCTTCCACAGTAAATCCTGATTCACCATCAACTAGTCTGTACCATTGACTCAGAGTGAATAGGCGGGGTAAAGTATAGTTGAATATCTGCGCAACAAAGTCATAAGCTCTAGGGGAAAAATATTGCAAATTGAGGGCAAATGCTTTAAGATGTTGACTATATTTTTTTAGGAACAGTTGTTTTCGTTGCTTCACCCACCTGCCTAACTAGTAACTCATACTGAGCCTCCGGAAGAGACTCCAAAGCATCAATTAGCTCATTCTTGAGCAAGTTTGCATCTTTTAACGAATTGATGACGTCCTTCAGTTCAGCCACTCTTTTCGTTTTTCTACGCAGCTTTTCGCGAATGTTTTTCAATTTTTTCAATTGCAGCCGGAGATTAAATAATTCTTGACGGTGTTTCCTGTTGCTTTCAGCTAAAGTAGCTCTCAGTTTCTGATTTCGAGGAGTTTCTTCTTGAGGGAAGGTCTGTGTTGGAGGGGGAGAGCTTGAAATTAAATTAGTTACCAAAGGTTCATCTAGTGGAGTGGCCCTTGGAACAATTCCAGGAGGAAGCAGAGGAATTAAATCTGATGGTGATTGCAAATCTGGAAGATGTCCGATTGGGATCTCCGGAGAAGTTGTAGTGAGAGATGACGATGCAGGTAGAAAAGTGGAGGATGATGATGAAGAATCTGTTGCATATTCTAGATTTGGAGTAGGAAGATTAATTGCTGCTGTTAAATAAAACAAAAAAAAACAAAATTAAGAAATTCCAATTTCTAAGAGAATGCGAAAAAAAAAAAAAAAATATATATTGACTAGTGCGAGAAAGCAAAACCACTGCTAGATTTTAAACAAAAATTGATTTATAGACGAATATTAATTGATGCAGATTTATTGCGGATTGCTGAATCGTTGGTTTCGTTGGCGTTGCCAACGATAGGCGCGTCTCTGAGATCGTTGAAGCATCCTTCTTTCTTGTTCCATGGCCTAGGCCGCGCGGGACCTTTGAGTCGGCGGTTGATGATGATATTGTTGACGAGGATGATGACGAGGCCGATGATGGTGTAGCGCCTATTGTGGGTAGTCCGGGACGTCTTAACTCATCAAAAGAGTATTGATGATCTCCCTCCACTTGAAGGGAGTGTATTTTTTCCGTAAATTGGACAAAGTATAAGTGAGGTCTGAAAATTTAGTGAAAAATATATGAAACCCAGAAACGATTGAAGATCCTTGACGTTACGAGGCTTATGATCATCCTGAATTGCCCTAAACCTTTTCCGGTGTACAGTTACGGGTTTTCTGGGCAAGCATCGAGCTTACCCAGAGACAAGCTCGGTGCTTGCCCGGAAGGGGAAAGAAATGAAATTAAAGAACGATAAGTCGAGACTTGTTTAAAGAAATTACTGGTGGCCGGAGCCACCCACAACGCACTCCATTACAAAAGAGAAGACAAAAGCTCACCCCAGAGGGGCGATTTTAAGGAAAAATACTCACATTATATTGAGAGAAAAAGTAACACACGCTTTGTTCGAGCTTAGTCAGACGCGAAGTGTCGGAATGACATGCTTGCCGCTAGGTGGCAGCGCCAACTCCTCTCGGTGAGTCGGAGCTGCCAACCACGGCAAAATTTGAATTTTGTGGCGGGTTCAGGGTTGCTGATGCTATAACGTTACAACAATCCCCCCGGCTCTCTGTCACTCCAGAGATGGAGCGACAGAGAGTCGGGTCCCCAATAAAAAAAAAAAAATGTCGAAAATTAAGGGGAAAGCGAGAAATGGAGTACGTTAAAAGAGGCTCCATTCTTTTTTTTGGGCCTTTATTTTTCAAGTAAATTAATAACAAAATCTCATTTACATGTACACAAAGTACTAACAAAAATAAAAAAAATTCAGTGGTTCAAAACAAAGAACAAGATACTTAAACCTAGGGTGTTTAGAGCTTTAACTACTCATTATTGCGAATTTGGGGTAAAATTGAAGAAATTTTGCTCGTGTGTAACTCTCCATATTTAAATTCAAAATTCAGTCAAATTGCACGTATTGCATACATTATTTAATTTTGACCTCTTTCAAGGGTATTGAAAAGGTGCTAATCTATCACCAAAATAAATCTCGGTACCTATATGGATAGATCTTGGAAAACAATTTTCTAGAGTTGAGATGATTTTTTAACTTTTAGAGTACAAAGTAAAAGTACCTATAAAGAAACAAGTTGAACAGGCAAACAAAAGAACAGATTTGCTTCATACAATAATTTGAAAGACACTGCGTTGTGGTACGAACAAAGATAAAAGAGACTTGTTAAAAACAAACATAGTGTTGCAGTACATGAGAAAAGGAGAAACATGAAACACTGCGTTGCAGTGCAAAGAATAGAGAGAGAAAAAAAGACACATTTAAAGACATGGCGTTGCAGTACAACTGAAAGACATTGAAAGACACTGCTGTGCAGTGCAGAATAAAAAAAAAAGTTTTTCAAATGAATGTGCACCGGAAGGGTGCGAATGAAAAGAAAAAAAAATATGAATGTGTACCGGAAGGGTGCGGATGAGAAGAGAAAAAAAAATTATTTGGAAAATGAATGCACCGGGAGGGTGCTGAATAAACTGTCATTTGATTTTAACAATTAGCAATACATACAAAAGTGAACAAATGTAATACTGATAATGTGAGAGAGAAAAGAAAAAAAAAATTAGTGGGAGCGCATTGTGGATAGGTAGGAAAAAAAAGATTTCCATTCCCCGTGAGGGAGTTATACCAGCTATAATTCTACTTTTAAAGAAAATTGAAATGCATGTTTGGTCTACCTGCCTCTTGATAACGTGGGTACAGGGGGTTTCACATTTAGAGATTGACCTGTAAAAAAAGGAGAACAAACCCTAAGATGGTAGCCATCTTTTTAAGCCCGGGGCCTTCCCTAAGACCTACTTGGACATAGAAAGAATGGACTGAGAAGACGAAGGTAAAGCAAACATGTAGGAAGAGTTTACAACAAATAATGAGAATTCCTAATTCAGTTTGGCCGTACCATGAGCAAAGTACATAACAAGGGATAAATAGGAGATAACAATCAGTTGGTGGCCTTCCAAACTGCCAGCATCCCCCCCCCCGAACCCTACCTAGGATTATCTGAGGGCCAGATGCAGAACTCCCTGGAAATGACTCAGGATATAAAAGTTAGTCAAAGACTAAGATACAGAGAAAAAAAAAAGTTCAAGTTGATTACTCCACCACTTAAGGCTTCTGAGTAAGTACACCACCACTGAAGGCTTCTGAGTAAAAAAAAAATTACATCGGATGGTACCGCATTTTAGCTGTCACTCACAGGCGCAGTCACCAATTGGGGATTCCTTAGATATCACGCACCAATTAGGTGACGTTGGTAGCTCATAACTAAACAAAATTTCAAGGAATCGTAAAAATACTAAGTTAGGAATAGGTTATATAGACTGAGTATACCCCACGCTCAGGGAATGGACGTGTGTGAGGGTGGCGGCGTCGTTCATCAGATGTAAACAGTAGAGATAAAGACAGAAAAAAAAATTACACAAAACAAAAATTTTACGACAAGACATAAATGACACAAAGTCGTTCAAAATACGAGAACAAGCTTTTGGGGGAGGGGTTGATAGGTTTTCAACCCCCTTCCCCAATAAAAAAAAAATGTAAAAAAAATCGCTTAAACTACGGATTCGACACATTTTCTTAGGTGTATACCGTTATAGACACCTTTTCGCCGACCAGTTGCAATATCGATGGTCGATATTGATTTGGGATATATAACTTAGCTCTAATTTGAGCTTGCTCCTTTTCGCTCCAATAGTGAGCAAGAAATTTTTCTTTGAACGTCTGATAATTAACGAATGTGTTGGAATAAGCGCTGAACCATACAGCTGCTCTTCCGATCATGAGCCTCTTTTACTTGAGCAGTCTTTGTGCGATCGGTGACTCTGAAATCGGAAAAGAACCTGTCGACTGCCTCAATAAATTTCCTGGGGTTAATCTTGTCTTCTGAACCGTCGAAAGGTGTTAAATTCCGAAAGTTGGGTTGGAACTCGAACAATTTTCTTTTTCCATTGGATGAACGAGAGCCTTCGGATTTTACCGAGCAGTCGCCATCTTCCCCCCGAGCAGGACCATCAAACGCACAAAGACTAGCATCATTATCAGTCGGAATGTTGCGAGTCACTCCGGCACCCACAGCTTTCTGGACTTGGTCCTCAATCATAAGTGGAATGCTAGTACACACATTTTGAACTTGGTTAATAAGGTCATTAATCATAGGGTTTGACGTCGGTTGTACATTACTAGAAGACGTTTGCACACACACAGGTGAAGGTGCTGAATTGCCTTCAACAATGTTTACATTAGGGTAAAGATGCGCCGGAGAACTCGGGTCAAAGTTAGGAGTATGGGTCGCAGAATGCGACAGCGGATTCGAAACACAGCATGCGAAAATGGGCTACGGATGTTTGAATTATTGAAACTTTGATCTGGTGCAGAGAACGGTACACGGGGACCTGATTGATAACTATACATAGGTTGTCTACCTCTGGAGGGTGGTGGCGTAGAAAAGTTACAAACCCCTGGATTGGTGCATCGGAGGCCGCTTGTCGCAGATGGGCCCACACTCCTACCCCTACCCCTTCTTGGATCAACTCTTCTTGCGTCAACTTGACGTCTTTGGTCAAAATACCTTGTATTGTTACTGGGATAATCGCTGGGATAATTCTGATTATCCATTATAGCATCGAGCTTACCCAGAGACAAGCTCGGTGCTTGCCCGGAACGGGAAAGAAAGGAAATTAAAGAACGATAAGTCGAGACTTGTTTAAAGAAATTACTGGTGGCCGGAGCCACCCACAACGCACTCCATTACAAAAGAGAAGACAAAAGCTCACCCCAGAGGGGCGATTTTAAGGAAAAATACTCACATTATATTGAGAGAAAAAGTAACACACGCTTTGTTCGAGCTTAGTTAGACGCGAAGTGTCGGAATGACATGCTTGCCGCTAGGTGGCAGCGCCAACTCCTCTCGGTGAGTCGGAGCTGCCAACCACGGTAAAGTTTGAATTTTGTGGCGGGTTCAGGGTTGCTGATGCTATAACGTTACACTGGATCCATTGCAATTCCATTCTTGGAGGTAATATAACCTAAACAATCTAATTGGGATTGAATAAAATGACATTTGGAGAACTTCAGTCATATCAGCTTCACTGATTTTTTGAAAAATAATGTCGAGATGTTCCAAATGTTCAACAAAAGTTTTAGAAACAGTCCTAAAATCATCTATACATGTATAACGACTGAGAAATGAATCAATTTCGGGACCTAAAACCACCTCCGTGCATTTGATAAAAAGTTGCGTACTAACGCTCGACCCGAAGGGTACTCTAGTAAACTGGTAGTTTTTTCCCTCGAATTGGAAGCTTGTTAGCTGTCGAGATTCAGGTTCCAACTCAACTTGTCGAAAGCAAGTTGAAACCATGTTTAGTCCGGGGTCTTTCAGTGGACTGTATTTTAGGGGGTAGCCGGAACTCCGATAATCGATCAAGCGCTCGCCCACGCGATCTTACAGGATCGACTATCGGGGGTCCGGCTACATTCGCGGTATAAATTGGGGATAAACACACAAATTATATACAAAATGAATACAGAGAATTGTTACTCATTTCTGACTCACCTAAGAATCCTGGGCTACATCGCAATCCACGTTTTATTATGTCCTGGCGTCACATCACTCGAGGCATTCTTAAGGTTTAAGGTGGCTCGGCAAACAAATGTCGGAAAACTACAGCGAAATGACTAAAAAGAAAGGCGGACAAACTAAAACTAGCGGGGAGAAGAAGGGGGAGTTGCTTAGACTGTACAATCGCTTATCCAGAAACCTTTCATTCCGGAAACCATGGTTGCACAGACCTAGAAAAGAACTCGAAGAAAAAGGATAGGACTTAGACGCTCTACACACACTAATGGAGATCAGTGGCGTAGCGTGCAATTCGGCAACGTTGCAGTTTGTCCATTTAAATCCATGAAAAATATCGAACTATTGGGTGTTTTGTGAATATCTTTGCATTCTAACTTTTACATGGGTTTAAATGGATACAGTACAACGTTGCCAAATTGCATGTTACGCCACTGACGGAGATTCGCGCGCACCGGTCTGCTCGTTGGTTGTCGACCTCTGACCGCGGCCGGAGCTTTCGCGATTCGGCGGCAAATTCAAACGCTAGCGCAGTCTTTAGGCGGCGTGAACACAGTATGTAAACCAGTGTGGATGGCATCACTGCTGTCGCACCGGAGTTCCTCCCTCCTGATTGGGTTAGAGTGAAAGGAAGGAAAGAAGGACAGATTTAAACATACGAGGGGCGTTCAACTTATAAGTTTCCCTATTTTTTTATCTCTGGCCCTGTTAGTGCTAGAAAAATTTCATTTACACGGTTAAATCCGCCAAATCCTCAGCTTTCCAATGGTATTTTTGTTTTTGAAATTCAAGCAATTTTTGTAGGAGAAAAAGCTAGATTTCTACACCCGTGTCGAAAAAGTCCCCGCCAACTTCTGAGTTGGGAAGTAAAAACTAACTTTGACACTTGGAATGAAGAACGCAAAACTTTAAAATAAAAGATACATTTTATTTTTGAAGTATTCCATTTTTACGACTTTCCCAGGTAATTTCCTTCCAGATTGATACATTTTTCGCAGCGATGAACCAGCTTTTCAATACCTTGGGCGAAAAACTATCGGTCTAAGGACTTGAAAAAATTCATCACGGTATCCTTCAGGTGGTCATCTGACTGGAACTTTACGTGCGATACTTTCGCCGACAATATGTGATTATAGTGCATCTCATGATCATCTTAGATAAGATTTCACGACAAAAATTGAGCGCAGCAACAGGTATGGAGTGATAACGGCTCATTTTCGTCGCTAATCAGACGAATGCTGTTGTTCAAAACAGGCGAATACTTTTTGCTGAAAAAGTTGGCGGGGGACTTTTTCGACACGGGTGTAGAAAAATAGCTTTTTCTCCTACAAAAATTGCTTGCATTTCAAAAACAAAAATACCGTTGGAAAGCTGAAGATTTGGCGGATTTAATCGTATAAATGAAATTTTTCTAGCATCAACAGGGCCAGAGATAAAAAATAGGGAAACTTATAAGTTGAACGCCCCTCGTAGAAACTAGAGGAAAGTGGAGAAAGGGTTATGGTTGATCGCTGAAATGGTCAACTAGGTTACATTCTTAAAAGCATGGAAATGAAAGACGGCCTCTGATTGGCCAAAGAGCCTATGTCCAAACATTTTCGGCCTTACGGGAATTAACATGGGGTTTTCTCTCTGGGCTGTTTTTCTCGAAACTTATGCAAAATTCATGGTGGAAAAGTCTGTGAATCAATTTAGTAGAATCTTTTGAATAAAATGATCGGTTAAACGTGGCATTTACATTCAAAATTGGTATAGAAATTCGTCACCTCTTTGTTTACCTACTTTCCCATTGATTCTTATGGAAACCAATTATGCTCCAAAACTTTCTTACAACTTGATTTTTCGAAAATAAATAATACCGTCTGGGGAATGTTAAAAGCAACTTCTCTGCAAAATTTGGATGCCTTTCAAAAGTCATGCCCGGATACAGCGCCATCGTGATTCTTTCTCAATTTCTAACTTTGTTAGTTGTGAGAAAGTAAAAAAGTTGACATCCTACGGGTTTTTTTTTAGCATGTATTTTCTCGTAGCGAAAAACCAGGCAATTATTGCGGATACCCTACGTCCCTATTCAAACACACGAAGAGCGAGATATGAATCAGGCTAATCGAAGATAGGAAAAAATAGATAAATGCATAAAATCTTGCATGTATCTTCCGTAACTTTCTTACAAGTTGAATTTTCGAAAGTATAAAATACACTCTGGGGAATGTTAAAAGCAACTTCTCTGCAAAATTTGGATGCCTTTCAAAAGTCATGCCTGGATACAGACAGACAGAAATCTGCGCCATCGTGATACTTTCTCAATTTCTAACTTTGTTAGTTGTGAGAAAGTAAAAATGTTGACATCCTACGGTTTTTTTTTAGCATGTATTTTCTCGTAGCGAAGAACCTGGCAATTATTGCGGTTACCCTACGCTACGTCCCTATTCAAACACACGTAGAGCGAGATATGAATCGGGCAGATCGAAGAAAGGAAAAAATAGATAAATGCATAAAATGAAAAAAAAAAAATATATATATATAAAAAAAAACATCTAACATACGATTACGTAACGAGATACCCCGTCCAATGGAGCAGTGCCGTGCACTTAAAACCCAAGCCAAGATGAAATTACGTAACTAATTGATCCTCGCTCGATGCCGATACATTTTAAGCTCTTGGCCGATGCGCGCCGCGGGTTGATCCGCGCACATTGGATCAGAGCTTTGGATTTCGCGGATTGCAAAATCCTTCGTTTTTATTGGTCCATTCGAATCACCCGCTCTTACAAGCAGCCTTTTGATCGGTCAATTTTTAGCTCCCGGCCTTTGAAAGCAATTTACATGATTGGTCTGTTAAAACAACCTAATTTTCGCTTAGCTAGTCGGAAGATTGTTTTAGTCAACGAGGTATATCGATAGGGAGGCTGATACTTGTTATGAGTCCTATCCGAAAGTGTGCCAGAACGAACTATCTGGTTCTGGTTTGTTTGTTTCATTTCTTTAATCTTTAATCAAAAATTGTAGGTAATTAATTCAGTGGAGATTGGTGTCAAACGAAAGCGCAAGTGTTTTAAAGTGGCTATTTGAACACATAGACTTCTAATACAACTATCCAGGTGAGAAAATTTTGCTTGTTTCTGTCATGTGTCTGTTTCTTTATCGTTCAAATCCTTTCAAAATAAACAGTTACATCAATTTCTGTATCCAAATAGCTGCACTCTTAAACACTTGTTGTAGTTTTGTTTGAAATTCCGTTAAATTCGTTCCTTTCGGTTAATTTTCGTTCCTGTTTCTACTGAATTAATTACAAATTTTGATTTAAGGTTTAAAAAAAAAGAAAAAAAAAAAAAAAAAAAAAGAGGTAAACAAACCGAGCCTATGTAAAACTTTCATAAGAGATGTCCATCATGGCTGCTTTCTTGTTTCAAAATCTCGTCCCATAAATCCCAACGTTGCAGTTCGTCCATTTAAACCTATGAAAAAGATCGAACTACAGAATGTTCGGTGAACACCTCCGCATTCGACCTTTTACATGGCTTTAAATGGAGACAATCCAACGTTGCTAAATTGCACGCTACGCCACTGCTCTTTGGTTTTACTAAACTGCTGTGTCGAGTCCTGTTTCTCACTCAAAACCGTTTCGTGAGCTATCCGAATTAAATCATGATAAATCACGATTGACGGTCAACCGGCTGAGGGTTTTTTTTTTTTTTTTTTTTTTTTTTTTTTTTTTTTTGTGAAATTTTGTAACAGCCATGTGAACCACATATTTCCCTTGATTTGAACCGAATAAAACCAAAGAATACCATAAGGACCTTCAAAATCCACTCAAAATGTCTTTCGTGTCTTTCAAAAATCCACAAATTCAAAGAGCCTACTCACAATTTCTACCATCAATAAAAAAAAATATGAGTCACCAAGTACAGTCAACGTTGATCAGTAGATAGGTATAAAAATGAAAAAAAGTTTCATCAAACGAAACATTCAACGTTTTCTCCGCCTTCTTTGAGATTATATTTTTTTCTTGATTATTACCAACATCCATTCTGCAAAAAGCATGCAAACATAAATTCAAAAAACAAACAATACCGAAACTGCAAAAGAACAATCAAATTTCCTTTAGGTAAGCTTAAAATGTATCATCCATTTGTAGAAATAACGCGGAACGCAATTTCCAATGATTCCTGATTTCCCCATGTATCGCCAACTTTTAAAGAAAGTAAAATGAATAAAATCAGATTTTTATCCAAAAAATGGCATGCATCTCTGGCAACTTCTCGAGTCGAGAGCAACTAGAGATATTTTATGAATAGTTTTTAGTTTTATATTTTTCGTTATTTTATCTCTGGTTGCTCTGTTTCGGTAACTGGACTCGGTGAGTATGTAGCAGTTGCTTATTTGATGTTGTAAGAATTGCGAGCGCGCAGTTTGAATCTACGAATTTTAAAAAGGATTTTTATGATTTTACGAGTGGATTTTGTAAGTTTCTACGGTAGGTATTAAAGACATTATAGAAGAAGACTGGCCCCTAGCGGCGAGAATTGAAGCCGGTTACTGTCATGGGCTGGGCTTCCCCGCTCGGGGGTATGGACCAAATTAACATTGCGGCTTATGGAGCCGAGACATGAAACTATTTCAAAAGAATGCTTATTATTTTTAGTTTTCAAAAGTACTTAGATAAAATATGCATCATATGTCAAAGTTGAAGTTGACGAACTTAAACGAAGTTTTTAGTCTATTTATCCGCTAGATATGTACGATTGAAAGTACGCCAGAGAGGTTATTGGTGCTAAAGTAAACAATGACCGAGCGATCGTTAACTTCGATTTTTAAAAAGCTGACGCCTTAGATTGATCCCAATTTTCGGATTAAATGTATACTTTACTATACTGTATAACATATGTTAGACTCGATACCGGTATTCACAAAAATAATTGACTAAAATAGGTTTGAAGAGCGAGGTTCCATAAGAGCTAATAATGTTAAATTGATCCATACCCCCGCATGGGAAGTGCCTTGCCCATCATCAGCCCGTGCCATAACCGGCTTTACTTTTCCCCCGTGCAAAGAGATAGCAGAGGCCAGTCTTCTTTTATAATGTCTTTGGTAGGTATTCATGGTTCTTTATGGAGGTTAAAGTCCATCTGACACTAATAGAGACCCATCTCAAAGTTTATGACAGGTGTTCTTTTTTCCTGCTCAAAATGTGTTTAAATTAAAGTTTTTTTTTTTTTTTTAACGGAAAAACGGTTTCTGATCAATTATTACAAAATTGTATACCTTCCTAAATTGAAATTTTGACTCAAAAGCGTTTCAGTTAGATTTTATCTAAGTATAGTAATGTACACCAGTTAATAATAAACGATCATTCGAAGGGGACGATCGTCCCTTCCCCCCATTCGACTAAAAATTGGCGAAAGAGTGGGGATGAAGGAAGAAAGAAAGGAAGAGAGGAAGAAGATAATAAAGTCGTATTATGTTTTGTCATCGCGATGGCGATTTTGATAACATATTTACGTAAACAAAAATCAAAATCGCCATCGCGATGACAAAGAAAAAACGACTTAAGGGTCATCGGGGAGGGGGGGGGGGAGTGGCTCATGACACAGAAAGCGGTAGCATCTGCTGGGTTCCTATTTGTCTCTTGGATGCACACTCTAAATTTTTTTGGCAAAAATTTCCTAGGGACTGATTGCGCAAGTTTTTTTTCGTTCATTGTCAGGAAATTGAAGCTCCGTCGATTTCGCCGTACTATTATAGAGTCAACAAATTTATGGAATTTTGTCAACACTCCGCGACGAACGTTTCATAGGTGTGTCGTGTTGGCCCTAAAACAATAATTGTGTCAATTCTATCAATGATGCAGTAGGGCTGCAGTAGACCAGTGGGCCTCTTCACCACAAAACTACATCTACATAACCTATTAAACAGACGCCAATTGTCGAGTGATAGATATTGCGGAGTAACTAATCGTAAAAAAAAAAAAAAAAAAAAAAAATGATCAACTCTATGTTTTTGGAAAAGTGAAAGAAAAAACAAAACAGGAAAGTTGATAGGAATAAAATTAACGTCCAAGATGTTGTTTGTATTTTCCAACTGTGTTTGCCGGATGAGACAGTGTAATGTAAGCAAGTACAGACCACATACTCCACTTGCTCTCCCCATTTTTTCACGTGCACTCCGTGATCTTCCTTTGACACCCTCTCCCCCTCCTCCTCCTCCCCCCACCCACGGCTCTCAAACCCTCCCCCCAACCACGCGCGCGTCGTCGCCGTTTCGTGCGTGAAAGAGTCGCGCACTTGATCAGCGGTTACGACGCACAATGGTGTGATATCATTATTGTATCAACAAACATTACATTCAGAGACGACTCCTGTAGAGAGATACAACAATCCATCCTCCGTAAAAACATACAAAAAGAATCGATGCTGATGCAATTGAACCTCCCAATAATTCGATACTTTCGCATCTGTTCAGATGGGAGGAAAACAACCATTGGTTGTTCACGATCTGCGTCTGATTACATTCATTTAGAGTAGCAGGCTAAGGGGTGTAAACCTGCGTAACTGAGGCGACCAATGAGCGATAACTGAGTGGCAAAGACTTTAGAAGTCTTTGCTGAGTGGCAGCGGGCTGGTCCACCTTGTGCCACACAGGGTAGAAGGAATCCTGGGAAAAAGCGGAATTTGGACGGCAGATTCCAAGGTTTGAGGTTAAATTTTGTAGGTCGTTCGGAATTTGGCGGGAATTTGGACGGCAGATTCCAAGGTTTGAGGTTAAATTTTGCAGGCCGTTTCCGGCGATGCCCGAGTTTGTTCACGAAACGACCGGAAACAACCTACAAAACTTAACCTCAAAATAGATTTTTACGGCAAGATGGCGGCGCCCTAGGTGACAACAATGAACCAGCAGAACGTTCCTTGATGTGCCACTCTAAAGTTATAGCTCATTGGAGGCGACTCGACGTCGAAAATTTTTAGGTTAGGGTTATCGTTTAATTTTCCCCATCTTTCTCCCATTTATTTTGGATTTATAATAACATGTGGCGTTCATTGGACTTTTGGATACGGTTTTGCTAAACGATTTGCGTGAGAATTGTATATCTAAAGTTTGTAGCCCCATAGCGCGGTAAGTTTTGGTCTGGGCCCTGTTCCACCAAAAGGAAGTACAAGTCCGAGTAAAAGTAGTAGTTACAAGCGTTTTTTAACGCTATTAACGCTTGTAACTACTACTTGTACTCGGACTTGTTCCTACTTTTGGTGGAACAGGGCCCCGGTAGTATTTTTCATCAATTTCAAATCAAATGTCTGGACGCTTGTATGTATAGGCACGGGTTTGTTTCGAGAAAGAGTATGAGTATTGAATCACTGGGCTTCGTAAGAAAATACGCTGAGTAATGGTCCGATGAAATTACTTGAATTAATTGAAATTTTGGGTCATTTTATCACAACCAACTATGCAACCAGAAACATTTTAAAATTACGTTTTTCGTAGTAAAATTTTGAGTTTTTTTCCAGTAATTAAGGTAGTCATAAGATATGTTTAACACCTTGACTTTATTCTTCCCATCTCTAAAAAATTAAAAAAAAAAAAAAAATCAAGCTCAAGTACGAAAAATGTCGTTTTATAGTGTTCTGGGTAGTAAGACTGTTATGATTGAATGACCTATTTTGACTTGTAAGCGAAATTTCAAGTTGATTTTGACTGAAGCAATCTTCACCTTTCAACAATGGGGCTCTTGCAAACTTTTGCTGTGAGTAAATGAATAGTACATTGTGATGTAAAAACTTGCGAAAATCACTCAGAGAAAGTCTTAAATTTAGTAATAAACTCACATAACTGCCTAAACGGCAAGTTTGTAATGGCGGCTCAACGCAAGTATATCATGGGGGATTCCTGTCTATTATATCACTTTCTCTACGGAAACACAGAGATATGTCTCAATTTAGATAGAAATCTCCCATGATACCTGCGTCTCTTCGCCATTAAGCCCTTCTGAAAGTGAATTTCGTGAATTTTTAGTGTACTCATTATCATTTTTCCAGGTTTTTATGCAAGAATTAACTCTTCAATCCCCTATAGCAAAAGTTTGCTATAGAGCCCCATAGGAGATTTCTGGATGTCGTTTTGCTAAACTCTCGAACAAGTTGACTTGATTTTCATTTTTATAACACGCGAAGCATAGCTTGTGCGTTTCGTATTTACTTGTCTCTGACGATTGTCAATCCTTGTATGTTGGTCCGAAAATATTGCATTCTATTCTACAGTGCGGCGGTGCAACGCGCTTTTACATAGTGAGATGATACAATTTACAGTATACACGCGACGCGCCGCACAAAACGGACGCGACGCGACGTACAGTGAATCGATATAGATATTATAGCTGGACAAATTATCTCACTTCAAAACTGCTGATTGCACCTCTTCGGGAAATTATCAAGAACCACCCCGTTGTTTTCCGTACTTCGCTGTGTAGACGAATGAATAATTCCTGAAATCCGTATGGAAGTATTACGCAATTCCAGACGAAACCATGAACTTTTGATTAGTCGGGTGACTCAGTCTTGATTCATGAAATAATTTTCCTCGTAATGGATATCTAGATAAACGCAGCCTTTAATAGAAGTTCAAAGTTCATTTTGTAGGTTAGCTTTTCCCTGCACCGTGTACCGTGTTCCTAACTAGGAACATATTACTCTTTGCGAATACCCATTTTCTCGAGCTTTTTTTCTTTTTTTGGTTTGAATGAATTCGCAGCTTTTTTTCTTTTTCTATTTTAAATGAATATTCTCAGCTTTTAATGTCCTTTTGAATGATTCATCACAAGATAATGGTCATCGACCTTTGGTTTTCTTCTCAAAACTTTGGGCTACCCTCTAAATCCCCTTTAACAGTCCAAGCTTTTTGATACACGGAAAAATAGGGGTAAAAACCACTTTGGTAGCGGAGGCAAAAGCTTGACCTATCAAAAGACTTTGGTCTTTAGAGCCAAACAAATCTTTTGTTCACCCAGAAAGACCTCTTTTGTTATAGGCGAACAAAATCTTTGGTTGCCTCTACGAAAGTCTTTTGCTGGGTCTTTTTTCTACCAATGGTTTTTGTCAGCGTTACCAAAGTGTATTATTCTGTGCCCAATAAATAAAATGGGGCTCTTGCAAACTTTTGCTATCAGCAAATAAATGGTCCAATCTTATGTAATGACCAACAAAAATCACGAAAATCACACTGAAAAAGTCTAAAATTCAGTAATAAACTCACAAAACTGCTTTAACGGCAAGATCGTAGTGGAGCTTCAATGCAGGTATCATGGGAGATTTTTGTCTAATCTGTCACTTTCTCTACGGAAACACAGTGATATGTCTCATTTTAGATAGGAATCTCCCATGATACCTATGCGTCTCTCCGCCATTATGCCCGTTTCTGAGAGTGAATTTATAGTGATTTTTCAGTGTACTCATCGTAATTTTTACAGGTTTTTATGCAAGAATCAACTTTTCGATCCTCCGTAGCAAAAATTTGCTAGAGCCCCATTGCCCTTCTCTCTCTTTTCCATAAGAACGAATGTGTTAGAAAAGGATAGAAGATAGGGCGAAAATCACCTGACTGCCCCTGATCTATCCTTTTCTAACACACGCATTCTAATGGGGAAAAGAGAGAGAAAAATGAATTTCTGGATCCGCAAGTGCTCACGCATTCGATTTACTGTGCGACGCGACGCTTTCAGGTTCAATCTGTGTGTGATTGGATCGGTCCAGATCCAATCCGCGACATCGGATACGGCGAAAAGGCGAAAATCCTCTTTTCATCCGGACTTACAATCCAGACTTGAGTCTCTTTCTTTTACAAGGCGGCTCACGGCACACGCCATAACGCGCAAGCTCTCTATTGCTACCGGCCGGCGCGGTCTTGTCTCATTCTGTGACCTTTCGTCCACTCGCGCTCCCGTTTATCCGTTTGTCTGTCCGACCGACCGATAGTCGAAGTGAACGCGCGACCCCCTTGCTAACCGCGATTTTTTTTTTCCACCCAGTGATTCGGAATTTGCAATTTTTTACTCCCCCATCCACGAATCCGCTCGGAGACGCCTTTGGGATTTTCTTAATCCCCAATTTTCTTGTCTAGTTTTAGCTGTTCTTGTTTTCTCCCCCTCTCTGAACGTTGTTGGAGACGATCTAACTATCGCAAATGGCCTCCAAAGTGGTATGTTTTCTGAATTTCACTATTTTCAGACACTGTTTGAATTCCTAACTAAATATCATAGTAACCTTTTCCGGCTTTCTCTCCAGAGCACTATGGTCTGATATCGTCAAAAAGTGGCAGAAAACCGGAAAGTAATTTTTTCTTAAATTCATCGTTTATAAAGCAAATAAATAGTACAATCTGATGTGAAAACCAGCGAAAATCACTCTAAGAATGCCTGAAATTCCGTAGTAAACTCACATAACTGCTATAACGACAAGTTCATAATGGCGGTTCAACGCAGGTATCATGGGAGATTCCTGTCTATTATGTCACTTTCTCTACGGAAACACAAAGATACTTCTCAATTTAGAGAGGAATCTCCCATGACACCTGCGTCTCTCCGCCATTAAGCCCAATTCTGAGAGTGAATTTGGTGATTTTTCAGTGTACTCATCTTCATTTTTATGCAAGAATCAACTCTTCAATCCCCTGTAGCAAAAGTTTGCAAGAGCCCTATTTAATCCTAGAAATGCCATCGAAAAGTTTCAAACGAGGCCAGAAAGGTCGATGGAATCGATGATTTTTGATTGATGACTGTTATTCACTGATTTTTTGCCTCTTTTTTCGATCTTTCACCATACAAAGATCGCTCGGAGACATTTTTGGGATTTTCCCAATCCCAAACTTAATTTTTTGTCTATTCTAAACTGTTCTTGTTTTTTCCCCCTCTCTAAACGTAATTGTTGAAGACGATCTATGTTGCTCGCCAATGGCCTCCAAAGCAGTATTTGACTGTGGTAGTTCATTGTGGTATTTTCCTACTTTCAGACACGGTTGAACTTCCAGAAAAATACCGTAGTGACCTTTTCCCTACAATGCACCCTACCCTTACAGCACTACACTGAAAAAAGTGAAAGGGTAAATTTTAACCTTAGATGGTTCCTGTATTGTTCAGCAGTTTGGATGGTTAATACTTACAGCGCGATAATTAAACATTACAAGACTCTTGGTTATTCGTCACAGTCATTTGGTTTACATTTACAGTCTTGAACGATTAATTTTCACGATCAACCAAACCATCCAAACCAAAACTATCCAAATTGCTTGACAATATACGAACCATTAAAAAAACAAAAAAAAAACAAAAAAAAAACAAAAAACAAAACAAAACAAAAACTTTGATCGGTCACTCAACTTTTTGCAAAATATCCCTTTAACTTCCATTGAATCCAATGATAAATTAAGAGGGATAACACGTGTCCCACTGTCCCTGACAGGATACAAATTCTATTTTAAGCGGGGCTCCGGCTCCGGGTCCCTGATTGAGATTAATCGATTTCAACTTTAGGTATGTTCGGCTCAATTTTTATGATGTATTCACGGGTTTCTCGCTCTTTTCAATTTCCCACTCCTTACTAATCGTAGGTCTGCTCGTAAGTCGAGACCCGTATCAAATAACATCGGTGGTGCGCGGTTAGAGCAGCCATCACGTTTCGGTTTTATTTTACAGAAAAACTCGCCGAGGTTTCCGCGACTCAATAATGAAAGCTGAGGACATTAATTATTAAAAAAAAAGAGAGAGAAACAATATGTTTGTAAAAACTGTACCTTCCTCCCGGCAGTATCCGGAATAGGAAGACGAAGGTTGCTTTTTGTAGGTTAATGACACGCTAAAAGTTCAATACTTACTTATTTACTCATGGTAATGCGGGAAATGGGGTCATTTTTTTATTATTTAAAAAAAAAAAAAAAAGCATCCATTTTAGAATAAAATAGGTTCGATTCTCTTCTTGAAAAGCTTTTATCGCTCAACCAGTTTTTGCTCTCGTCGTCTTTTCTTCTTCTATTTTTTATTCACGAAACCTCTTTTGATCTAGGCCGAATCGATTTTTCTCATTTATTTTCTGCCGCGCATCAAACATTAGATTGGAAACAGGGGGATCCAGGGGGCACATGGGGAAAAGCCCCTCTCAGTACAGTGACTGGATAAACCACAGTGCGGCCATTTGCCCTCCACCCCTCAATAGCGCACCCACTTTAGCATGGGCAGCATGGGGAGTATGATTGTTCTTGGATTTCGGAATGAAGATTTCTCTACCCTCTGTCTGAAAAAAAAATCATTAATACTATGTTTAAACCATTATTAGGGCGGGGGGTTGCGATGTTTTTAGCCAGTAACTCAGGAACACACTTCCTCTCTATGGCGCCCGTGTTAAGTTGGGTGCGCAACCGCGGTGGGTCAGTTACGGGGCATCGTTGATTTCCCTCAATTTTGCGAACCAATATGTTTCAAATTTGACAGAAGTCCTTCAGTCGTGTCTAACTTGCGTACGAGAACCCTATAAAACCGTAAAAATATTTTTAAATGCTCAAATTCGCGATCTAAGGAATCCGACCAATCAGGAAGACGACCGTAATGGCCGCACTGTGGTTTATCCAGTCGCTGTACTTCTCAGAAGTCTCAAATGTTGCCTTTTTTCAACATAAAATAGCCCAAAATTAATTCCTGCGACGTTTCAATTTCTTAAGTTCACGGACGTCCCCCCCCCCCCAGAAAAATTTGCTCGATCCGCCTCTGATCGGGCGTTTGAACGTTTTTCAAATTTGCAGAGTTTTACCTTTCAACTACAGAATCAAGTTTTAGTAATGGTATTTTCCATCTAGAACTTTAAAAGATGCTCTATTGTATGCGTAAGGGGCGCAAACAATGCCCGATCCGGTGAAAGTGAGGAAATGTTTGGGAGTTTGTGGAAATTTGCCCAAACTTTCGGAACTATCGGTCATTGCGAGGACACACAGTGTTGAGAAACGCCCCCCCCCCCAAAAAAAAAACCAAGAAACAATCAATAGAACGAAAAGTAACCAAGGAACATTTTGAATGTTCCATGATTGATTGTGTACCAGTTTGTTTTAAAAGAGTGAAAGCAATTTTTTTCTCTTTCCCGTTATCTCAACTTATTTTTCAATTTTTATCACTTTGACCATGTCCGGAGAATTCTATATTTCATCCCACCGTGCGTCATTGATTGTTGCGGGTTGTATATTTCGTATGAAATAAGGCGTTTTAACGAATTCTTGCGTTCTATGAAATTTGCTCGACCTAACCATATTGTGCCCTCTATAATGAAGTTCACCAGCGGAATCAGGAAATTATCACTCTCTCTCTCTCTCTCTCTCTCTCTCTCTCTCCCTCTCTCTCTCTCTCTCTCTCTCTCTCTCTCTCTCCCCCTCCCTAATCTGTCCTTTTCTAAAACACGCGTTCTAAAGAGTGAAGAGAGAGAAGTTATCTCTTAAAATTTTCTGTATTCAACCGTTTTCCCAATAAAGCTTGATATTTCATCAAAGGGAATGACATCATGATCGGGTCTACCACCCAGCAGGGCTGCCGTTTTGCGGACTTTAAGAGGAATTTTCTAAGTCACCGGTGATTCCACCGGTTGTCAAAAAGATTGTGCAGTTCAGGGACCAAATAATGTTCGGTACCGAGCATTGAATTGCGTGCATCTTGCGTGCGGTTTAGACCAATCAGAGAGCTTACGAACGGTCATGTGACCGTGCGCAAGTTACGGTCGGGACCTAACATTATTTGGTCCCAGTTCAGTAGTAATAGGTCACTTAAGAGTAGGAGAAAAAGTTTGGAACGAACAATGAATTTTTTCACCGGATGACGTCATCACTAAAACCGTCAATGGTTTCTAGGGTAGCGTTCTTCTACCATTTACTGCATCCGTGCAAAAAAGATTACATTATCCTATGATGTAGAATATCTATGTATATCGAAAAGTGCTGCCATTCGCATAATCTTTTTTGCATGGATGCCGTAAATTGTTGAATTCTAGAACGCTATCTAGTTTAAATTGTCATGGGTGAACGAAGTTTCATTTTTACGATCAATTTTTATGTGTACCTATGAATTTTTTCGTTTTTTGTTTTTTTTTCTTATGCCAAGTAAGCCTAAAATTACGGTTTTTTTTTTTGTTCTTCCATCGAATGAAAGTAAAATTATCAACTGCCTTGCTTTTTTTACCCTACCCGAGGGCTCCTTTTATTGTCAAATTTCGTTCGTGGCAACCTTTTTTTTTTTTTTTTTTTAAATAGTATACCTACGGCCTTTCCACCAAGATAAGTGTCACCCCAAATGAAACATTTAGCTGACTTTTACATAATACTTGTATATTGACGGGATTGTTCGATTCTTGTAAGAGACTTTGCAGTCTGAAAATAGCAATTTTGCGATTCCTGTGATTGGTTGACCGATTTTTTGCTCATCGCTTCTTAATACCTCCCCTCAGTCCTCAGTCATTGCCTCCAGTTTCATTAAACGATCATTAGAATTTTATGTAACTCTTGTTTTTCCCGATAAAAATTTTCTCTTACATAATTTTGTGGAATCAGCCATGTTGACCGCGACATAAGGCCTCTCAAAACTAACCTGTAATCAGTTTGAATGCCGATTTGCTCTTCAAGTGTTCACATGTCCATTCACATGCGTATGATTGAATAATCGTATAATGTAACTCCGCCTGGATTGTGGTAGATATACGGTAACGATCTCTCCTCAGAGACAAAACGTAATCTGGCAATGTTGCAATTTGCCCCCTTTAAATCCACGGAACATGTCAAATTGTTTGGTTTACTGCGAGAAACTTCAAATTCGACCAGGGGCGCCATTTGGGGGAGGGCAGGGGGGCAATTGCCCCCCCCCCCCCAAGGATTTTCAATGTGCCCAAAAAGTCAGAGAGATTTTTTGAAGATGCGCGGCAAAAAAAAAAAAGAAGAGGTCATCCAAATTTATGGAGCCCCCCCCCATTCAAGTCAGACAGATTTTTTCAAGATGCACGGCCAAAAAAAAAAAAAAAAAAAAAAAAAAGGTCATCCAAATTTTCTTGCCCCCCCCCCCCAAGGAAAATCTGAAATGGCGCCCCTGAATTCGACTTTTTGCGTGGGTTTGAATGGAGGAAATGCAACGTTGCAAAGTTGCACTCAGCCACTGAAAATGACGCTTTCTCTTAATTAATTGAATTGAGGAAAAATGCGAAAAATGTTCTGATGTCTGCTGGTGTCAAAACCTTAGTTCAGTTCGGAAACCCAATGTCTTCATCAAAAAGCAGGACCAAATTCCAAAAATTCTCTTTCGTAAGAGATGCAGGATTATTTTTTCAATCTTAAATAGGTCTTGTTAATTGCATAGTCTCACCCTTCAAGTTTCCGCGAGAATACCCCTTTCACTTACACTTCGGAGTGAGTGAGATAACTGTTACTACTGAGCCGATGTCTTTTTGCGTCTCCACATAATGAAGGCGCATTATCACGCGAAAGGACCAATTAATTTGTTCGCGCAAATTTCACTAATAATGGGGCTGTTGCACTCGTATGCCTTAAGCGCTTAATAGTCGCTTCTGGTGTAAAAACCTTCAAAAGTAACGATGGCAGCACTAAAAAATCAACTCCTAAACTCAATAAACGCTTTTTTTTTTGCGTGAGTGTAATTGTGGCATAGGGCAGTAATAATGGGAGATTGCTTTTGTAATTTCGTCACTCAGAATGATTTACAGAGTAATTATTAGTCATCAAGAGTATAGTAATCCACATCCGATGAATGGTACTGTGACATCAAATGACATCGGTGTCGAATGAAATTCGTCTCTTATTGGTCACTTCTTGATGGAGTTACAGTATTGTTAGATGGGAATCTCCCATTATTACTGCCCTAAGCCACCGTTACGCTCGCGCAAATAAAAGAGTTAATTGAGTGTAGGAGTGGATTTCGGACGTTTTTAGTGCTGCTATCATTAATTTTGGAGGTTTTTACACCAGAATCGACTATTAAATCGCTTATAGCAAACGTGTGCAACATCTTCAGCAGTATAGGGCGAACCATTTCTTTTTTTCCAGTGTGTAAGATTCAAAGGCGTAAAAACTGCTGAAATCACAAAAATGCGCTTTTCAACCATAAATAGCCGATCATCACATATCTTTTGCGCATGAGTGCAAAACCATCTTTCACTTTCACATAGTTATGCTGATCCGGCATTTGTTCGATTTCATTTTGAAGCATTATGCAAGTGCGCCTAAAGGAATGTTTGCATATCGAAAAATATCAGCGTTACGTAATATAGGTTAATTACACAATACGCAGATCCAATGAAAAACAGTCTCGGGCAACGCGGTGAAGTGATTGACCGATGTTAACGTGTTTCTCTCGATCCGTCGAGGGACGCGCGCAAACCGGACGTGACAACAATGTGCCCGCGCGCGTGTGAGGAAAACAGTACCTATATTAAATAGATAGCGGAAAACAGCTGCGGTAATTTCGCTCTGATTAAGATATACCTACTTTAATTCTTTATCTGTACCTATGGTTGGTTTACGTGCTCCCGGAATTTTTACGTTTCTTCGGTGTTTTCAAAAAGAGGCGCAAGTGAATGGGGCTGCACACTTTTGCTTGAAGCGCTTTAAGGTGATTCTATGGCAAACTCCCGAAAATTTTAATCCGATAGATGACGTTACTTGTCGCTGGCTCAAAAAATAGCCGTTTTTTGACGGTTTTCGGCTGTTTTCTCTGAACAGACGAATAATAGACAAAAAATCGGAATGTCAGCACCTGCTTAATTTTTTGCTTGATTTTTTGAGCCGTAAACGGGCCAAATTGGTTCTAAAATAAAGGCGAAATTATGCAAAGAAAAAATCATGTGTAATTTGGAGTTATATATATCAGCAAAGATTACAGGTTTCGGTTTCACCCGTAATCTTTGCTGATATAACTCCAAATTACACATGATTTTTTCTTTGCATAGTTTCGCCTTTATTTTAGAACCAATATGGCCCGTTTATGGCTCAAAAAATCAAGCAAAAAATTAAGCAGGTGCTGACATTCCGATTTTTTGTCTATTATTCGTCTGTTCAGAGAAAACAGCCGAAAACCGTCAAAAAACGGCTATTTTTTGAGCCAGCGGCAAGTAACGCCATCTATCGGATTAAAATTGTCGGGAGTTTGCCATAGAATCACCTTAACAGCCGATTATGAGGTAAAAACGTCCAAAAATAACGATGGCAGCGCTAAACAGTAAACTCTTCTGAAATCCACTCCTAAACTCAATAAACTATTGCCGGTGCAATTGGACGCAAACTTGAGGAAACGGTATTACTTACAACATTTTTTTCCCTTGTAAAATTGAAAAAAAAATCACTCTTGAAGACATCGTCAACAAATTGGTGGACCCAGTTTAATAAAGGGGCTGTTGCGCACTTTTGCTATAAGTGCTTTAATAGTCGATTCAGGTGAAAAAAACTCCAAAAATAACGACGGAAGCACTAAACAGCAAACACTTCCGAAATCCACTCCTAATTCAATAAACGATTTTATTTGCGCGAGCGTAATGGTGGTGGCGTAGGGCATTAATAATTAAAGGAAGATGCCTTTCTCAATTCCGTCACTCTCTCTATCCTCACAAGGAAGATTCACAGAATAATTAGACACCAGAGTTGTGATCCATATCTGATTTATGATACTGTGGCACTTGGTGACACCGGTGTCAAAGGAAAGTCGTCTCTTATTGGTCCCTTTCTTGGTTCTTGATGGAGTTACAGTCATATTAGATGGGAATCTCCTATTATTACTGTCCTGCGCAACCATTTCACTCCCGCAAATAAAAGCTTTTCCGGGGGTTTAGAAGTGGATTATAGAAGTTATTAGTGCTGCCATCGTTATTTTCGGAGGTTTTTACACCAGAATCGACCACGAAAGCGCTTATAGCAAAAGTGTGCTGCATGCAGCAGCCCAGTGGTGGATCCAGAAAAATTTTCTAGGGGGGGCACACCAGTGAAATTTTTAAATTTGATGCGTCGGTGGAAGCAATTTCGGGCTATTTTCTATTGAAAAAAGGCAAAATTTGAGGCTTCTGGGGGGGGGGGGGCACGTCACGTGCCTCCCCCCCCCCGGTGGATCCGCCACTGCAGCAGCCCCATTTTACGTTTCAAAATATCCGTTTATACTGTATCATGTATGAAAGGAAAGCATATGATGTGAATGTTCCTGATTTGTTTCTGATGTGAATGTTCCTGATTTGTTTCGTCGGCTCAGCATAGGGAAAAGAAACTGTGATTGGCGATTTTGGAAGTTGGATGGGCACCCTACCTATGCATCGTTTTTTTCCAAATGCGCGGGTCCGGAACAACCATTTAATTTTATTTCCAAAATCACGCAATGGAAACAAAAACAAGCAAAAAACCATGCAGTTTTTGACGTGATCATAAGCGGCCGGTAGCCGCACAGGCTCGGTCAGAAAACACCCATGGGAGGGTACGGTACGGTACAATTACCGCTTATACTATGTGATATCGCGTCAAAGTAGATTTGGCCCAGTGCTTGCGCGACGCGATAAAAAAAAACCAACCAACCACTTAATAACCTTTCGTAAGTTTACATGCATACCAAGTCGAACACTACACAGAAAAAAATTTGAATGTTAAAATGACAAAAAAATCGTAAAAATAACCGGGAATCTTAATTTACCAACAAATTTTGCTGATTTAGCTATATGTATACAGTTTTGCTTCAATATTTTTTGCAATGTTACCAATATTTTTTGAAAAATGAGCTTTAAAATGCAATTCTTGCAATGTGTAGTGTGTATTTCCGATTTTTTTTTTTTTTTTGCAATTTCAACATCAGATTTCTTTCGGTGTAACCTCTCAATCTTCCAATGCGTTTTGGTCTAAGATCGTCAAAAAGTGGCCAAAAATCAATAAATTAATCTCTCATCAATTTCTCAGTTGTAAACTTTCAAAAACCATTTTAATCAATGAAAACACTTTAGATAAGTAATTTAAACCTAGCGGAAAGTCTCCGAAATGTTTTAAGCTAAACTAAAATGTTCAAAAATGATGATTTTTTATGCCTTTTTTTCACTAATTTTTTGCCACTTTTTTTACGATCCCAGACTATAGTGAAACGGAGCAACCTGTTATTTTAAACCTCCGACATTGTGTTCATCAACCATATACATATATTGAGACGATCGTCCTGTAGCTGCAACATTATTTTGGTCCCTGGAAGGCGGAATAAAATAGTATTGCGTCTGACACATATCCTTCACAGGCGCGCGCGAGTAGTAGATCAGTAAATCAGTAAATCAGCCAGCCGTCAGGAATGTCATTAATTTGAAAGAAACACCTTCATCTTTGCCTTTTCATCGTTTTCGCGAGAAATTACGTCGGACGTCGGCGGCATCGATGCGCAATGCGTAAGCGGTGAGTTCATTCGCGACAATTTAATTCATACCTTTGCATTCTACTCATCTTGATCAGTTACTGCACACATTACGTAACATTTAATTACAATGTACCCATTCATTCTCTTTTGCACTACTACCATGGATACACACTACCACGTGGATACTACACTAGTATCATGATCTTTGTAGAATTTAAATCTTCGTGCGACCTCCTGCGTTTTACTCTTGCTGTTGGACACCTGTGCCAAATGGCCGATCCCAATGGTCGTTCAATAAATACTCCCCGATGGCCTCAATGACTTTAGGCACGAGGCGCCCATAAAAAGGTGTATATGAAATAAAATGTAATAATAATTAATATTATGTTTGAAATATTCACCCGGCTTCGATTTAAATATTCATTGATGACATTGGGTGATAAATGATGTTGCCAAGGGCAAGATCCCTTTTGCGATCGTGATCAAGGTGCCTTCTCTAGTTTAGATAATGGCAGGGCATAAAAAAAGAAAAAAAAATGCCAAGTCCAGCTAATTGTACTTTGAAGTAGTCAAGCCTGATTTTTTTCCTCGTAGTACTTACCTAACCTAACCCATAATTTCCGAGGACATTGACACATACTCAGGCCCAGAGCTGTTGTTTTGCTCATTTTTAATGAAATTTTTCATGTCACCGATGATTCCACCGCTTGAAAAAAGATTACACTGTTCACTTAAGTTTGATCAAATCACGGAAATACTCTGGTCTGTAATCTTTCCTCAACCGATGAAGTCGCATCACTGACTTTATTAAAAAAAAAAAAAAAAAAAAAAAAAAAAAAAAAAAAAAAACTTGCGGATATTTTAACGATTCAATGGCGATTCAACCGATTGAGAAAATATTACAGATCAGACCATTTTCGAGCAATACAAGCATAAACTGAACTGGACCGTTCAATCATCTTTCAACCGCTTGAGTCATCGGTGAATTAAAAAATGCGAGTAAATACGCACGACACGGCAGCTCTGCTCAAACCATAGGGCGCATACGTGCAAAAATAGCACGGAGAATATGGAGCTCTTGCACGGTTTTTGCTGTAGGCAAATGGAGTATCAAATCCAATATAAAATGCTGCAAAAATGACGACGAGGCCATTAAAAAAAGTCTAAAACTCACTCCTCACAGAGAAAACTTAACTTGAAAATTCGAGTTACCACCCCTGGCATGTATGCACCAACCTCAGATTCGGACCCCAAACAACAGAACATAACCTACGAGTTTGAACAATGAAGTCAATGAATTTGCTTTCAAAAAGTAAATTTGAAGGAATTAAAGGTCCATTTATACACATTTTGTCACTAGGAGCACGGTGATAATTTCAGAAAAGTTTTACGTTGCGTAATAAACGAGGAAGACGGCCCTGAATTTCATGTCCTGTTCTTTTGTTTGGGGTCCGAATCCAAGCTTGGTGCATACCAAAGACATTATATCATGTAGACGGATCCTATACCATAACATTGAGCTGGGTGAGGCAAACTTACCGCACACTACAGTAGGCAGACGGGTGAGTCCATTGTTTGAAATTGGGGGAGGAACCTTCAACTGGTGACTGAGAAACGAACATAACCTTTTAATCCAAACTTACTACTTTATAAAAATCGAGATCGAAGATGGATGAAACACTATTTAATGACCATCATTTTTACAACAGTATGATATAAAATAAAAGAAAGCTTCAAATAACTTACAAAATTGGAAATAGTGGGCAACTTTCATTCACTCTCAAAATGTAATAATAATAAATAATAATAATAATAATAATAATAATAATAATTAATAATGTTCGCGCGTGTTGATTGATTAATGTCTCGACTGACTTTTTCTCGTTTTCGTCCTTTCCTTTATTGTCGAGTGGCAAAGCGTGCAATCTGGCTGACGTTGCATTGCATTTTTCCGACTTAAATATAAGGAAAATACCGAACTATCGGGTTTACCTGACCTTTTCAAATTCTAACTTTTGCATTGGCAGCATTGGCTTAAAAGGACATAATGTAACACGTTGCTAGATGCATTGGTGGCTTGGAGGGGGGGGGGATAATCTGAGGAAGTAGAGTAAAAATGTTTGTTTACTTTCGTGAAAAGTAAGTAGTCAGAGTTCTTACTACCCAAGGTTATAGATTAAAGAGGTATGCTCATATCTGACTTGGCGCCACAAATTTAGTAGCGCGCCGTTCAAAATCACTGCAGGCTAGATGGCCGACAAAAGCAGAAAACGTATTCTCTCTGCAGAAAACATTTGGTCGTTTTCTGCTTTCCTGCAGAGGGCAGCTTAATGGTTTCTCCAAAGATTATATACGTTTTCTGCTTTTGTCGGCCATCTTGCCTGCAAAGATTTTGAACTGCGCGCTACTGAATTTGTGGCGCCAAGTCAGATGAGCATATATCTCTTTAATCTATAACCTTGCCTACTACCACACTTCTGATACTCTGATCGATACACGTGCACAATTATGAGTCAGTTTTAAGCCCTCGATCGACCGAAATTGATGACCAGGAGAAGGGAGAAAGAAAGGAAAAACTAGGGCATCACTTTCAACCCCTTTCTAACTCTGACCCCCGAAGCCCCGAAAGCCGCCAATGCTAGAGATTGCACGCTAGCTTTGTCATTGGTTTCAATCACTATTTATACATACAAACGATTTGAGACAACGTCGAGGAGTCTAGCTGTGGATAAATTATGTAAGAATGCACATTAGCACCTGCCTTATCTCCACAATTCACGCTGCTGAGTGCAGAGCGACGCAAATAATTGGAATTATTGACACTGGTCAGTGGTCATAATATTGTTTATTATCACAATGCTACGACCGACGCGACGCGCGATGGTGCATTGCCACATTAATCAGCAAGCACATTTACGCACGGAGAGTGTATGTATAGCCTTCCAGGAGCAGGTTAAATTAGTGCATCATTAAAATAGCTAGATCATTAGATAGCTCATTGATCGTTTTTGTGGATTGATATATAGATATTACCAGCGTAGGTTTTAGACCAAGTAAGGCTCGCGCTATAATTTTCGACCGAGATTTACGAAATTTACGCACCTAGTGTAAGCTGTCAGCAGTTCAGCACTAACAATGAGTATGATATAAATTAGAGCCTTACTAGGTACTTGGAAAAAAATAATAATAACAATTAAAAAGAAAGAAAGAAAAAAAATTGAAAAATGAAAAATGAAAAAAAATTATAAAATGAAAAATTAAGGAAGCATTTATTGTTTTTTGTTGTAAGTAAAAAATAGTCATAAAAAGTGGAACAAGTATTTTATTCCTGCGTATAAAAGATGCCATGCTCTGCTCGATGATTATCGGAAATAATACTGAATATTTAATACCAATTTAATTAATTAACCTCTTTTAAATTGTTTGCTGTACTTGCACGATTAGTTACGACCCCCTGCGGGCCGCACGTGATCATTATTTTCAATGTTCTCGGAGATGTCTGTCTGGCTCCGCAGAAATTACATTTCGGGAGGTTAATAGGTCTTGTCTTATCAGCGGTCGCAACCTTTGCGTCTGGCTCAATTTTTTGTAAAATTTAATTTAAGACACTCGTTAGAATGCTACTTTGAACGGGCAAGGCATGATAAAAATATTTGTACGCACCATACTTCTAAGAAACACTATACACTATACAGTATACATTAGCCTCGTTTATGCGAGAGATCTGAACCTGGGTTGAGTCAACCCGAGTTGAGTTTCAATCTGGGTCCAACTCGGGTTAGCGCATAAACACCCGCGTATTTGAACTCGAGTTCAAGGATTTCTTTCTTCTTCTTCACTGTGTTTGTTTACATTTTTGACGAAAATGGCGGCGATGCTTGGTGCGGTACGGACAAGTGCTACCGCATAAAGACGCGTGTTTAACCTCGCTCGAATTGGTGACATCGATGCCGCGTGAACCCGGGTTCTGAACTCCGAGGTGTTTATGCGTGAAATCTCAACCCGAGTTCATCGACTCGACTCGGGTTTGAATCGGGGTCGAGTCGAACCCGAGTTCAGCGAGATCCGAAGTGTTTACGCGAGCATCTCAACTCGGGTTCAGCTGAACTCGGGTTCTAGAACCCGGGTTGAGATGCTCGCATAAACGAGGCTATTGTAAATACACTATACTTCTGAAAATTTCTGATCAAGATGATTGTGCAATTAGGTATATGACTTTTAACACAGGTATAATCAATGCAGTTTTCTCCTCGCATTTTTGGGAAAATAGGTACGTCGCACACTTTTGCTGAAGCACTGGGGGACATTCATTTTAAAGTTCCTTGAAAATGACGGTGCGCACATTAAAAACCTCCAAAATCCACTGATGACACATGAAATCACTTCCATTTTGAGTAACTTGTAACGCTGTAAACTTTTTTCGCTGCTATTACTGGTAAGTACTATACTATGACCTTTAAAAGAAAGTACCCTATGGTCGAAATGTTTACTCTTTTATATCTTGGCAATCATTAAACAATTTTGCGGTTTTCAAGAGTTCAAGGACTAATGAGAACGCCCCTTTTAAAGTACGTCATGTATTGAAAATAAAAGACGAATTCAATGTACCCACGAACCTCTCCTATTGGCTACAAATTTTGAGAACCCCGCTAAACAACACAGAACTAACCATACCATGAAGCAATAACTGCCTCATCCTCTCACAAATGCACCCAACAATTAACTTCAAAAATCCCAAACTTTGAGAACCTCGGGCTTTTCTATAGGGCAGTTACATCGAAGAAAAAAAAATCAAAACAAGGTTGCCAAAATTGCAAAAACTAATCACGAAAACAACAAACATATTTAACAAAAAACAAGAAAATTCTAAAAACAAATAAAAAAACAAACTGGGGGGGGGGGGAAGAAAACCCTCAAGGGATAAAAAAAAAAAAACGATAAAAATTAAAAAATGAAAAATACAACAATGACGTCAAAAAACACACAAAACACGTAACCCGGTGTGTTCCAAGTCGATATTATTCGATACTGAACATGGAGTTAAATGGGGCAAGCTGATAACATTAAAATACGCAGTTACACTGCACGTTTAAAACAAAAAACAAAAAAAAACAACAACTCGACGCATCAATTGGGCCGTAAGCTGTATATGGTCACCAAATGACCCGATTAATTTTATCGTTTAGCTAAGTACTTATTGATACCGGCGATATAATTCCGAATAGGTTAACAGGAAAATCGGCGGCAAAACAGAACTCGATTCATTTATCGGTCCGTGGAGCTGTTTATGATCACCAAGCGTGTTCGATTAATGTGTCGATTTTTCCCCCCTCACAACCAGCGTGGAATTACCTTCTGCTGGTCAAACTGTAACGTTGCCAGATTTCACGCTCCACCCTGATCGATACATCGAAATTGAGGAGTCTAGGCGAAGCATAATATTTTTCACAAAAATCCCGTTTTATTTTTAAGCTGAAGGAAAGGAGGAAATGACGTTACAAAGGGTTATTCTTGCTCATAAGCATTAATACATTTCCATCCACCAATACTGATTTTCTTGCGCTTCTGTCTTCTTCTTCTTTTGCTTCTTCTGATCTCTATTAACCCTTTTAGGATCAGGTTAGTTCAAGAGAACACCACTCCTCAGTTTCTAGAGGGAAGGTAGTTAACTGTTCGTACTCGGTGGAGTTGAAATTGCCTACCCGACGAATTGAAGGCGCCCAACGATCTATTTGTATTAATCCGGAATGAAGACTAAAACAATGTGAAATAGACCATAGGAGAAAGACGAGTAAACTCGGGCTTAGCCTACAAAGGGTTAACATGTGTACTTTTGCAACCCGTTAGATGACCATGAAAACTTTAATTTTGATCTGTGTGACTTTTATTGTTTACCCTCTGGACTCCTCAATGGAGCTGTTGCGAAGGTCTGAAATTTTGTGTCTTTTATAGAGAAAATGATAGAGTTCTTGATGAGCTAGAGCAATGGTGCCTCCGGTTTTTTCCCCCCAAATGTCCCGGTTTTGGAGGTACACAACACAAGTGTAAAGTTGTGAAAAATCGTGTGCGCAGAGACATCACTACGCGCGCGGAATTCCCATGTAAAACAATATAATTTGGGACAAAATCTCATCTCAGTGCACTGAGAAAAATTTCTTGTTACCGTAACTGGACGTCTGTTCAATACTACTTAACCGGAATTCCTGTCATAATAACAAGAGATTCCTTTTATTTCTACAGGAGTTCCTGTTACTTCAACGGGAATTCCAGCCAATGAAGTAACAGGAATTCTTGTTGAAATAACAGTTCTTAATTCCTGCTAACCGGAATTCCGGTTAAGTAAGTATTAAACAGACGTCCAGTTGAATTAACAGGAATGTTTTTCTCAATGTGTGACTTAATTAGAATTGTTCTCAGCTAATCAAGTACTTTCATTTTCTTTATAAAAAACACAACATTTTAGACCGTTATTGCAACTGCTCCATTCAGAAACCACCACTGCGCTGCGCTGCCAATGGTTCGAAGCGATTTCCGATAAAATACGATCAGTTGCGATCATAGGCCGGGGGGCCGATCATTCTTAACGATCGATAAACCGAACGTTAAGACTGTCCAGTGCTCATGAGTATTTCTATTGATCCAAAATGGGTCTGTTGCACACTTCGGCTACAGCGTTTTAAAGTATCAATTCCTACGTAAAAAGCCGAGAAAATAACAATGGCAGCATCAGAAAACACTAAAATTCAATATTAAACTCACAAATTGCGAAAAACACTAGACACTATTCACCCCTGTATCTTTCCACCACGTGCACGATATTTCGCGAAATTAGCGCGGCACATTCAAATAATCACGGTCGACTGTCATCACAGCTGACTTCATAAACAAATAAACAGTAAACACTGACGGCGTCAGCTCGAATTCTTACGTTTCAATATCCTCAATTCCTCACAAAAGGTTTTGAAAGGTACGGAAACCGATATTTGTGTCGAAAACTTATCAAAATGAAACAATAGTTCCAAGGATGATTCCAACTTCGATCATCATGCTTGAAACTCATGTGTGTTATTGTTTCACTTTGATAAGTCTTCGACACAAATATCGGTTTCCGTACCTTTCAAAACCTTCTGTGAGAAATTGAGGATATTGAAACGTAAGAATTCGAGCTGACGCCGTCAGTGTTTACTGTTTATTTGTTTATGAAGTCAGCTGTGATGACAGTCGGCCGTGATTATTTGAATGTGCCGCGCTAATTTCGCGAAATATCGTGCACGTGGTGGAAAGATAGAGGGGTGAATAGTTTCTAGTTTTTTTTCGCAATTTGTGAGTTTAATATTGAATTTTAGTGTTTTCTGATGCTGCCATTGTTATTTTCTCGGCTTTATCGTAGGAATTGATACTTTAAAACGCTGTAGCCGAAGTGTGCAACAGACCCATTGTAAAACTTGGCTGTTGCTATGGTAACCGTCGTTTAAGTGCCCGATATTTAAAGGTTACTCATGAAATAGCCTTTAATTAACGAGACTCTTAACGATGGTTACCATAGCGGTGGCCAAGTTTTACAATTTTGGACCAATAGCATCACTCATGGACAGTCATGGGTGGATCCAGCAATTTGGCAACCATGAATTCATCCCATTTGAACGTATGAAAAACAATCGATTTTTGAAGGGGCCATGGCCCTTTTACTAATCGATTGTTTCTCATTCATTCAAATGGGAATTATACACAGTTGCCAGATTGCCAGATCCGCCTTTGGACATATACAGTCTTAACGATCGGCTTAACGATGGAGTAAATGATCGGCCCGCAGACCTTGCGGGGTCATAGATCGATCCAGATACCAGAGCGTGATCGACTCACGAGTTATGAGACCGCGCGTGCATGTCAACATTCTTTCCTCGTTTATACCTATATACATACGTCATACATACACATACAGTATACTTGCACTGCTCTAATTGGAGGTTTTCTTTTCTTTTTCTTGTTAACTTCACAGGCGAACGGTGCTACTGCGAACGGTGCTAACGCAACTGCGAACTCAAACGGCACAGCGAAAGTAGTCAACGGGAACGGGATCCGTCATTCGGAGTTAGTGGTGGACGACTCTGATCTGGCGTTCATCGACTGCGATTCCAACGACCCGCTTGAATTATTCAAAGACTGGTATGACGAGAGCAAGCGATTCTCGTGTCTTCTACCCGAAGCCCTGGTTCTATCGACAGCGACACAGTAAGATAAACACCAATGTAAACATTGAAAATCACTCTCTTTTCGCTACCTTATAATGTAATGTATAGTCGTAGCCAGGAATTGATGTTTCTCTTTCTCTTTCTTTCTCCATTGAAAACACATGTGTTAGGAAAGGACAGAGACTGGGGCTGAAGTCATGGGACAGAGCCCCTATCTCCATCCTATTCTAACACGTGTGTTTCAATGGAGAAAGAGAGAGAGAGAAAGACAAATTCCTGGCTTGTAGTTACATATACTCTGGAATGTCAGTGGTGCAACCAGGATTTCTTTTGTCTCTCTCATTTTCCCCATCAACTTATAAGATGAAAAAGGATGAAAGACGGGGATTTTATCCCCTTGTCTGTCCTTGCCCAAAATACAAGCTTCAGTCGGAGTAGGGGGGAGAGAGAGAAAGAGAAAGAGAGAGAGAGAGAGAGAGAGAGAGAGAGAGAGAGAGAGAGAGAGAGAGAGAGAGAGAGAGAGAGAGAGAGAGAGAGAGTGAGAGAGAGAGAGTGAGAGAGAGTGAGAGAGAGAGCGATGGAGAATTTTTCTTCGTTGCGCCACTGCATGTCGTGTGGCTACTTCTTATTCTTACAGATCACGTGCTATGAAGACTTCGCGAGAGAAGGACAGAACGTTTACCATGGGTGGATACAGGAATTCGTCTGCCTCTCTCTTTCCTCCCATTTGAATAGGTGCGTTAGAAAAGGACGGAGATAAGAGCTAAAATCACGTGGTGACCCCGTGTCATGTGCTATCTTTCCCTATAACACATGTGTTCAAATGACCGCCGGAGAGAGAGAGAGGGGGGGGGGGGAAATACAATGTCCTGTATCCGGCCGCCCATGACGTATCATCGGTGGTTACCGGCTACCCTAGTGGTACGCACTACGCAGGGTGATAACGTACCAATAAAGAGGTTGAAATAAGAGCTATTGACTGTTTTAGTGAGAGGTAGGAAATTCTAACTTGACCAATCAGATGTATGTTTCAAGAGTTATGCATGTTTGAAAAAAGTATCTCAGACAATAAGATTCCTGCTCTGAAAATTTTCCGCCCATACTTACGAGAAAAGCCAGAACCTCTCAATGTAAACAATGGGGCTGTTGCACACTTTTGCTATAAGCAATTTAACAGGCGATTCTCGTGTAAAAACCTCGAAAAATAACAATGGCAGCACAAAAAACTTCCGAAATCCACTCCTAAACTCAATAAACACTTTTATTTGCGAGGGTGTAATGGTGGCCGAGGGCAATAACAATGGGAGATTCCTATATCTGAATTTCGTTACTCTCTCTATGCTGACAAGGATGATTCACAGAGTAATTAATTATCAGAGTGATGATCAACATCCGATGAATGGTACCGCAACACCTAGTGACACCGGTTTCAAATGAAAGTCGTCTCTTATTGTTCGCACTTCTTGATGGAGTCACAGTATTGTTAGATAGGAATCTCCCATTGTTATTGCCACAGAATACTCTAATCAGAACGGAAACTCTAATTCATTTTGAAACATTCTTTACTTCGGGCCGCCATGTTCGAAAGTGAGCATCTTCGGCAACTGGCCGAGTTGTGATTGGTTGTATAGCCTGAAAAAGCATGTCCGCCATCTTGAGAAGTGAGTAGGCACAGTTGCCAGTTTGTGCCAGTAAATTCCAAATCTTGTTTCCATTGGCTCTTATGGGAGTTTCCGTTCTGATTAGAGTATTCCGTGTTATTGCCCTCGGCCACCATTACGCCCGCGCCCGAGCAAATAAAAGCGTTTATCGAGTTTAGGAGTGGATTTCGGACGTTTTCAGTGCTGCCATCGTTATTTTTGGAGGTTTTTACACTAGAATCAACTATTAAATCGCTTATAGCAAAAGTGTGCAACAGCCCCATAAGCAAATTTTTCGCGATCGAATATCATTCACTTCATGAATTGGTGATTGCTATCTGATCGGTGCTGATCGGTGAAAAATCTAGCCAATGAGAGTCGAGAATGAACTTTTGAATAATAGCCTAGAGAAAATGAAAACTGCGATGATAATATTCGCATAACCTCTAAATCAGCTGTAAATGACATGACCATTTTTAACAAATAAACTAGCGTTTTTGAAGCTAAAATTATGTTTGTCTCCTAAGAAAATGTATTCTACGCATGGTCTGTAGAATAAACTTTATTCGATAAGTTCGTCGTTTCCGAAATTATCGTGGCGGAAGGAGTTAAAAAGGATAGAAGGTGAGGTATCTGACACCGGTTGCAACAACAACAATTCAAAATCGAATCTACCTCCGGAGGTGAATTCGAGATTTCCAATTGTTGGAATTCAACGGTCTCCGGTGAGACCAACGAACAGTGGCGTAAACTTTGGATTTTTATTGGGGGGGCAAACCAACTTTTGAAAGATGCACTATGGGGGGTCTGGGGGGACACCGCTCAGTGAGAGGGGGGTCCGGGGTCCTCCCCCGGAGAAAAATTTGAAAATTCAGGCTCTCTCAGATGTTATTTTAAGCAATGTTATCGCATACAAATGCCACCAAATTTAAACAAATTAAAAATAGATTTTACGTTTATTTTCTTCATTTCTCAGGCAAAAAGAGAACTTCTCAGTTTAGACTTTCAGCTTATTGATGAAGCTGATATTTCTAGGCTTTGGGAAACTGTTCCTCACGGTTAGAAGTCATCTGAAAATTTAAAACTGCAGTAAATGTAATGTTCCACTTAGTGGCGTAAAACTTTAGATTCCTTTTGAGAGGAGGGGGTAGCAAATAGTCCGATACTGTTTGGAATCTGGGGGGCACTTTTCAGTAATAGGGGGTCTGGGGGTAATCCCCCGAAAAAATTTGAACATTTGGGTTCTCTCAGACTATATTTTAAGCAATTGAATCTTTCAAAAGTAACCAACCGACAGAACAGAAGTTAGTAGACTCAATGTATATTTTCTTTATTTCATTGACAACAGAGGAATTTTTCACTTTAGATTTACTTTAGGCGCAGTTTTAGGGTCAAATAGAGCCACTTATTCTTGCCATTTTTTGCTTCTCGGTTCCTGTAATTATTCCTTTCTTTCTTTATTTTGTTGTATTTTTCCATCTTTTCTTTTCTCCCTCCCTCTTTTTCCCTCCTCTTTTTCATCAAATTATTGGGGGGGGGGCAAAATGATACTTTGCCCCCCTTCTCAAATATTGGAGGGGCAAAAAGGTCATGCCCCCCTAAGATTACGCCACTGCCAACGAACCAATCGAATATCATCAAAAGAAAATGCAAATCCATCGAATATCATACGACGGTGAAAGATGTTCGATCGCGGAAATTCGCTTAATTTTGAACATCAAACATCCAATTTGAATTTGTATGCAGAGGTGGGTTCAGTGGCGTAATTAAGGGGGGCAGAGGCAGTGGACAACCCTGGACATGACAGACACGTGACCTTCCCCTTCTAGAAGCCTCAAACTTCGTTTTTTTTTAAAAGAAAATATCCCAAAATTGTTGCTTCCTGCAACGCGTCAAATGTTATAGGCGTACCCCCCTCGCGTAGAAAAATTTGCCTGTTTCCGCTTCTAACAACCTCTAAGGAGTCTAATCGGTAAATACGGAGACATAATTATTCCGAGTCCTTCTTTGGCTGAAATTGATGAACCCCTCAATAACGGTTGTATAGGTATAACTAGATTGACTAGAATTGATGACCAAAAATAAGAAGAAAGGGCATCACTTTCAATCCCCCCCCAAACGTTGACACCCCCCCCCTCTCTCTCTCTCCCAAATCCGTCCATGAGAAAGGAGAAAATTCTTGTCGGATCCATCCCACCTCCGTGTACAAAACTCTAGTTCCGCCTATGCCAGATATTTTATGTCGTAAACAATATATAATTACGATGCGACGTTTACAATGAGGGATCATAAAACAGCAGGTATGGAGTTCCGAGAAAACCGTAATAAGGCAGGCATGGTAATTTCTCATAAATAGTGCACCAGCTGTTTTATTTTCATGATAATTAGTGAGTGCTAATTATAATATCCACATAATGAGTGCTCATAAAACAGCTGGTGTCTACATTCGTGGAAATACTAACTGGACAGGAAAGGTTAGATGTATTCCTTAGAGAAAGCGCACCTGATGCTATTTTATGATGTAAACAATTAAAATGTCGGCGGTGTCCGGAAAGAGGGCTCATAAAACAGCAGGTGTCATCTTTCGTAGAAGTACTAAATATTTATCGGAAAAGATATTTCTTCGTTAGAAAGTGCGCGCCTGCGCTGTTTTATCATGTAAACAAGTACATTAATTTCGGTGGTGTCCGGATGAAGGGCTCACGAAACAGCAAGGGTGTCCTCTTTTGTAGAAATATTAGGAAATTAAACCGGAAAGGTTATTTATTCTTATAGAAAGAGTGCGCCCATTATTTTATTAATTAAACAATTAGAACTGTCAAAACGGAATTGTTATTTCTAAAAGAGCGCACCTGAGAACTTATGATGTAAACAATTGGAATTTTAGCGGTGTCCGAAAGGAGGGCTCATAAAATATAGCTGGTGTGCGGCTCCGAGGACATCCGAACAGTGGCGAAGCATGAAAGAGATTGATCCAGATCCCATAAGGAATGGGCTGTCGGCAAAAAAATTTCATATTTTCAGGGTCGATAGAGCTTGTCAAGGCGCGCCCAACGATGGCCAGTTTTTTAATTTTGGTCAACTGGCAAGGGGAGAGGGGGGGTCCAAAGTCAAAACCTTCAAAGTCCCACAACTTTCGCCCAAATCAATATTTTTACTTGTACTTTGCGCCAAAAGATTTGTATTAAAAAGAGCTTTTGATTGATGTGTATGAAAGTCCAATTAAAAAATCTTAAACCAATTTTTTCCAATTTTTTTAATTTTTCCAACTTGAAATTTTTGGTTTTTTGAGCCTGAAAAATACGCGCAACGGGTTGAGGAGAATAAAAAACTAATGAAATAAAAGTCAAAGCTATGTTCTTTCGAATTGCACAAACCGCGATCCGGGGAAGTGCTTCGTTCAAAAGTTATAAGCGCCTAAAGTTGCGCACCTCCAAAATCACGTTGCTTTCAGTGCATGTTTTCAATGGCGCGTACCGATCTCGGCTGAGCGAGGGTGACGCGCACCATTGAAAACATGCGCTGAACGCACCGTGATTTCGGAGGTGCGCAACTTTAGGCGCTTATAACTTTTGAACGAAGCATTTCCCCGGATCGCGGTTTGTGCCATTCGAAAGAGCATAGCTTTGACTTTTATTTTCGTAGTTTTTTTATTCTCCTCAACCCGTTGCGCGTATTTTTCAGACTCAAAAAGCCACAAATTTCAAGTTGGAAAAATTATAAAAATTGGAAAAAATTGGTTTAAGATTTTTTTAATTGGACTTTCATACACATCAATCGAAAACTCTTTTTAATACGAATCTTTTGGCGCAAAGTACAAGTCAAAATATTGATTTGGGCGAAAGTTATTGAGCTTTGAAGGTTTTGACTTTGGACCCCCCTCCCCCCTTACCAGTTGACCAAAATTAAAAAACTGGCCATCGTTGGGCGCGCCTTGACGAGCTCTATCGACCCTGAAAATATGAAATTTTTTTGCCGATAGCCCATTCCTTATTGGGAACTGGATCAACCTCTTTTGCAACAATGTATTTTCTTCATTTAAAGTCACCAAAGAAGTCGAACGCTTCAGCTTCTGTCATCGGCGATGGCCAGGCATTTCGACCTTTTTAATGTTTTTAATGAGAAAAAGGAACGTTGCCAAATCGCACGCCTCGCCACTGCATCCGAAAAAGAGAGAATAAATTGTTTTGCAGTCCCCGACTGTTCGTGTGCCTAATTTTCAGATTGAGTGGCGTACTATATCTTACCTTAAAACATCGAACCAAGGTCAAGTAGTCAATTATTCCTTAAAAATTGTGTATTCTAATGAAAAATTCTGGAAAAAAAACTTCGATGAATAGTTGAAAAGATAACCATAACCGATTCCTAGGTTAATTAATGATTGTCTCGTGATAGAGAATTTAAAAAAGAAGCTCAAAGCAATAGCAAACCTCAGTTTCATTGTTCAAACGCAACGGTGGTATAGTTAGTGTCAATTTTTAGATTAATAATCATTGTTATCTTCAAAACAATATTGAATCTTCCGTAAGTGATTGTTATCTCAATTTTCGTTCCTATTGTTTCGTCGTTTATATTTATTTTTATATGCATCGTCGATCTCGAATATTGCATACATGTATTTGTCTTTCCAGCGAGATGATGTCATCGGTAGTATACGACTATAGGTTACTCACATTTTTCTATTACCTTGGTTAGAACTTGAAATGTGTGTATCGCTTGATGCCTCGGCAAAATTTCGCAGGCGAAACTGTCTTTACTTCTGTTGTCGATGGTGCTTTCAAATACACATCTCACTACTCACGCTGACAATGAGATGATAAATCATTAAAGCCTATGGCATGACGATTCGTCACGAAGCGAATTAATTTATTTCCTTTTCGTTTTCCTTGCAGGGATGGAAAAGTAAGTTCGAGAACGCTTCTGCTGAGGAGGTTAGAAGAAGATGGAGTTGTCATCATGACAGACAATAGAAGCAGGAAAGTCAGAGAGATCGTGAGTATCTAGATTTCAAGTTTCCTGGTCGTTACATGTTAGTTTTTGAATCTTTGAAGCGTGTCGAATGACAAGATAGGTGCCAACCAGTAGCGCACCGAGAGTTTCTTCATCTCTCTCTTTTCTCCATTAAAGAACGTATGTTAGACAAGGATGGACAAGGGGATGAAACCCCCTCTTTCTGTCCTTTTCCTACTTGTACATTCAAATGAGAAATGAGAGAGAGAGATGGAAGAGATCCTGGTTGCGCCAGTGGTGCCAACAGGCAGACTATGAACGATCGATGCTCGACCAATAATGTCATTCACTGATTGATTTAAATATCGGTTTATCGTGAAAGTAAATGATCAGGCCTGCTGCTGTGAATGGAATTTAAAGATATCTCAGCTTTCATTCTGTAGTTCAAAAGAAATGCATCATATTCATATATAAGGGCTGAAAACAATGGGGCAGTTGCAAGGGTCTGAAATGTTGTGTTTTTTATAAAGTAAATGAAATTGCTTGATGAGCTGTGAACAAAGATGCCTTTGGTTTCTAATTAAGTCCCATTGTTCCGGAGATGAGATTTTGGCGCAAAATATATTGTTTTAAATGGGAATTTCGCGCAGTGACGTCACTACGCACACAATTTTTTACAACTTACACGTGTGTTTCTCCAAAACCGGGACACTTAGGAAAAAACCAAAGGCACTATTGTTCTCAGCGCATCAAGCAATATCATTTTCTAAATCAAAAACACAAAATTTCAGACCCTTGCAACTGCCTCATTCGTGTACTACATCCAAGTGGCTCAGAGCTGCCGTTTTGCGTATAATCAATGCTATTTTTCTATTCACCGATGATTCCACCGGTTGAGAAAAGATTACACAGTTCAGTTCAGTGTGTGACTGTAATGCACGAAAATACTCTGATCTGTAATATTTCCTTAATCGGTGGATACTCCGTTGATTAATTAAAATATCCGCAAGTTTTTTAAAGTCATCGACGACTTCACCGGTTGAGAAAAGAATACAGATGCGAGTATTTTAGTTAATTACAGTAATACACTGAGCTGAACTGTGTAATCTTTTCTCAACCGGTGAAATCATCGGTGAATTGAAAAATAGCATTGATTATACGCAAAACGGCAGCCCTGAAGTGGCTCTACCTATACTGCAAGTTCAAAATAAGTTTGATTAAATCATATTATGAGGTGCAATATTTACTAAATGCTGCGGCTAAAGATAAGAGATCGGCTGAAAAGCAAAGCTTCTGCTTAAAAGAAAAGTTTGGCGTACACCAAAAGTCTGGCAATACTTGAAGGACTTCTGATCGGCTGCAGATGAAAAGACGAAACTTTGGGGGATGTTTATAACTTTCAAAAGTTATTCAGGTGTTGCCGACATTTTGATGTATCCCGTATAATTGCTTGATTGGGAGCCTTTTGTATCACGATAATGGGTCTGTTGCAATATTTTACTACAGCGCTATAGAGTGTACAATCTAATGTAAAATCGCCTGAAAAGTCCAATGGTGGCATCTGAAAGCCATGAAATGCAATAATAAACTCACAAGAGGCGTTTAATGAAATCCAAGATGGCGGAGAAATATCGAGCAATTTGTATACACGCACCTTAAACATCCAAGGATAGCCAACCTCACAATATCCATCACAATCAATCACAACGTAAACAAACACATAACCTCTACCTCCAGTGAGGGTGTCAAAGTTGGCAATTCTTGGATGATCACGGTGCATACATTCAGATTCCTCGATATTTTGCCGCCATCTTGGATTTCAATAAACGCCTCTTGTGAGTTTAATATTGTATTTCATGACTTTATGATGCCACCAACGGACTTTTCAGGCGATTTTACATTAGATTGCACACTCTATAGCGCTGCAGCAAAAGTTTGCAACAGACCCATTTCCAGACTTAGGTCCATTAATTAGTATACCATTATTAAAATTTTCTTCGTATAAATTGTATGATTGTTAATGAATCTTGTTAAATTTTCAGAAAGAAAATCCTCGTGTGGCCATGGTATTTTTATGGGTCTACGTAGCCAATGGAGTTACAATCAATAGACAGGTAAATACATTTTATCCTTCAAGCATGTTTTTTTATGGAATAAGTTCCCGCAGTCTATAAATATTTCGCAGATGACTCATCGTATCAAAGTAAAACCCATAATACAGGGTGGGGCGTAGAGATCTGACGATTTTCAAAAGGCTATAAATAAAGAACTATTTGACTTAGAGAAAAAAACTTTTTTTTATTGAATTCAGTACAGACTGCCGTTTTCTTACATTAAGTTTTAAAAATTACATCTCGTAGATGTTGACCGTCAGCGTCAATACACTCTTGAAGTCGATTTCGAAAGGAATTCACCGCTCTTTCGCACATTTGTATATGGGTATGGGAAGACAACGTAACTGTCACTGTTAATTCGAACCGATATGTTTCCATGTTGGAAGACTATGTGCAGCCCATGTTGGAAAATTTAGCGGAAGAAAATGATTTAGGAGACATCTGGTTCCAACAGGATGGAGCAACAGCTCATACTGCTCGCATTTCCCTTGCCGCTATGCGGGAAATGTTTCCAAATCGGTTGGTCTCTCTCAGAGGAGATTTACAGTGGCCTCCGCGATCTCCCGATTTGAGCATTTGTGACTTTTTTTATGGGGCTACCTTAAGGAAAGGGTTTTTAGGAGTTGCCCCCATACTTTAGAGGAATTAAAAGTGCGAATCAGTGAGGAAATCGATAATATACCCATACAAATGTGCGAAAGAGCGGTGAATTCCTTTCGAAATCGACTTCAAGAGTGTTTTGACGCTGACGGTCAACATCTACGAGATGTAATTTTAAAACTTAATGTAAGAAAACGGCATTCTGTACTGAATTCAATAAAAAAAAGTTCTTTTCTCTAAGTCAAATAGTTCTTTATTTATAGCCTTTTGAAAATCGTCAGATCTCTACGCCCCACCCTGTACAATGAGGAGCAATGGCGTAGCGTGCAATTTGGCAACGTGGTCATTTGTCCATTTAAACCCATGTAAAAGGTCGAATGCTAAGGTGTTCACCGAACACCCAGTTGTTCGATCTTTTTCATGGGTTTGAATAGACGAACTGCAACGTTGCCAAATTCCACGCTACGCCACTGATGAGAAGGTACCCTAATAAGATATACTTTATGGTCATGGAAAAGTACTACCGAAAATTTCAAAGATTACAGATCTGCACTGCCTCCATTTCTAGTTCAAATGGGCGGATATAGGAGAACGAAAAATCGATGCAAGAACTAAATCGGATTGAATCCGAAGCATGGCATTCGCGAGAACAACCTACAATTTATACAGGGTGTCCCAAAATTGATAGTAAATATTTTTACCACGTATTTTTGGGGCCAAAATAAGACTTTTTTTCCCTATGAACACGTGTCCGAAAATGCCCCCCCTCGGAGCTACAGCCCCCCAAAGTTTTAAAAAAAAATAAGTTTTTCTTCGATTCTAGCAACGGATCTCCGTAAAAATGGATGAAAATTGGTTTCCAAGGGTAATTTTAGGCGTTCTTTCCGATTCCGGGGTCGAATATTTCCAAAAGGGCCAAGCAAGGGGGGTTTGAGGGGGGTTCAAATTTTAAATTGAATAATTTTTTAGTGTTCCGTAAGAAAATGAGAAAAATAACAAAAGAATCTAATGGAACAAAACAAAAGGAACATTTTTGATCTCTTGTGTTTTTTTCATAAGACGCACGGGAAACGAGTAAAATCGATTTTTCGCCGGGAGCGCACAGCCCGATAGCGCTGCTCTGTGCACTCAACTGACTCAACGATCGACTCGACGCAACGCGGCACTGAAACAGTGCTATCGGGCTGTGCGCTCCCGGCGAAAAATCGATTTTACTCGTTTCCCGTGCGTCTTATGAAAAAAACACAAGAGATCAAAAATGTTCCTTTTGTTTTGTTCCATTAGATTCTTTTGTTATTTTTCTCATTTTCTTACGGAACACTAAAAAATTATTCAATTTAAAATTTGAACCCCCCTCAAACCCCCCTTGCTTGGCCCTTTTGGAAATATTCGACCCCGGAATCGGAAAGAACGCCTAAAATTACCCTTGGAAACCAATTTTCATCCATTTTTACGGAGATCCGTTGCTAGAATCGAAGAAAAACTTATTTTTTTTTAAAACTTTGGGGGGCTGTAGCTCCGAGGGGGGGCATTTTCGGACACGTGTTCATAGGGAAAAAAAGTCTTATTTTGGCCCCAAAAATACGTGGTAAAAAATATTTACTATCAATTTTGGGACACCCTGTATATAGAGCGAATTCTTTCTTATCAAAGATGCATATATTTTCAGATACATACTTCCCTGGCGCATCTGTGCGATTTATTTGAATTCATTTTATTGTACTATTTCATTTCTGAATAAATGACGCAAGTTTTACCTCTAGTTTCCTCATGTGTTTTCCTCCTCTCAGTCTCACCCCTCCTTCCCTTCTCACCACATCACTCTTATATACGAAAATGAGCAAGTTCTTTGACACGGATAAGCTCGTAACAGTTCCGACGTTTTTTCTACACGCGTGCAATGCTGTCAGATTTGGCCAAAAGTACATATATGCACTTTACCTTAAATTATAAGGGAAATTTGTATCTTTTTTCACCAAATCTGGCAATCTCCCAAGCGCTTTTAGACCTCTCCAAGACGCACGTGTATATGTAATGACCTTCTTGCTTGAATGATCCGTGAAGCAGTTAAAAATTGGAGCTGGGTCGATCTGTAATCTTTGGAATTTTTTATTTTAAATATATTTTCCTCCTAACCCCTAACTGACGCGCATTGGCAGATACAGGGGGAGGGGGGCGAAGGGGGCGATCGCCCCTCCCGTTCGGCCCGAAAAGTGGGAAAAGAGGGGAGAGGAAGGGGAAAAGCAAGAGCGAAAACAAGAAAAGGGGGTCATTTAGGGGCAAAAATCCACAATTCGCCCCCCCCCCGTTCGCGAGGGCTGGATCCGCCCCTGCTGACGCGTAATACTAAGGGTGCAATTCAGAGACTTTACATGAGATATCCTTGACTTGACTTGGCTTAGGTTGGTGTGAGAAATACTCAAGCCCAAGCGAGTTGAGTGAGAAAAATTGCTATTCAGTGACACTCGTACCCGTAAATCGGCAATTCGCAAGAGAAATCGTTAGTTTATTCGAGGATATAGCCAAGGAGCTACCTTGAAATCATCTCGAGATTTTTTTTTGAGTGGAAAACCGCGCGTTTCTAAAAGCGTAGCTAAATTGCCAATTCGTGACAGTTCTTGCCTGAAAATGCCTTATGAAACTTCCTCGAGAAATCTCAAGGCGTTTTGGCTCAAGATGCCTCTCTCTGAATTCCAAATTGAATCAGCATGGAGGAGACTTAGCCCTCGAGTGGTCGCGCTCGCATTTGTGACACGAAACGTCTCGTGGATGACGTTCGTCATCCACTTTTAAAAATGGCTAAAAGTCTGCCAATTTATGCCTAAAAATGCATGTATGTATACTTAATCGATAGGGGAAACCCTCCTCAGTAACTTGAATGACAGAAATTTCAAAAATTCCGACCCATTTTTTTTTTTTTTTTTTTTTTTTTTGCAAATGGTGAAAAACAAAAAAATAGGAAATTCAGATTTTGCCACTTTTGAAAATACCAATATTTTAGGCTCAAAATTTCTAATGATGATTTCAAAGAAATATACTTTTATTTTGTTTCTCTCGTAGGATGTATATTCAAGTTTAAATTTCAGAATTTTTGAAACTTGAAATTTTCTTTTTTGGATTTGTTCGCGTGGATGACAATCGTCATCCAGCCACTTTGACGTTTAGTAACTTCCAGCTTTTGAAAGAAAGAAAGAAAAAAACAACTTCGGAACCCTCTTGTCCCATCCAAGAAGGGCAGCTACTGACAATCTCATCAAAATTCGCGAAAATATACGCAAAAACAAGAAGCTGGGTGACGTATGTCATCCACGCGACCACTCGAGGGTTAAGTCGAAACCACAGGCAAAAGAGGGTCTCAATAATTAAAGTCTCTGAATTGCATTCTAATTAAAAAATCATTCGTTTTCAAAAATCCGAGGAGGGAAAAATTAAATGCACTTCTATTGCGCAAAAATATGTATAACAAGAATAGTAATAAAAAAAAGCCCACCGGCACGCTTAAATATCGAACTGTGCCCGAGCCACCGCACCGCTTCACTATAATCTGAGATCGAAAAAAAAGGCAAAAAAATCGGTAAAATAAAATCGTCAAAAATCATCGTTTTCGACCTTTCAAGCTTAAGTTGAAACTTTCCTGCGTCATTTCCAGGTTGAAATTAATTGTTTTACGTGTTTCCAGTGATTAAAGCTGGTCTTGGAGGTCCGCACAATGGAGTGGAACATGCTTTGATCCACCGTGCGTCGCTTCGCATCACAATACACGGAATCAAATGGACCAATTACTCGCTTAAACCTAACCTAAAAATCCCCCATGGTGGTTACGCAGGTTACCTATTAAACCGCCACACTCAAGATAAATGTATAGCTCGTTGACTTTTTTGTACATCTCAGACCATAGTGCGCTGCTAAGAAAAATGACGCGTGAAAGTAGCAACACTGAACTGAACTAACCCACTATGATGGGATTTTAATTAATTAATTATAATTAAATTAATTAAGGTATAGTGCTCAAATGCGATGATTCGAGTCTTGCGCCGCGCCGGTGACAACATTGCATTGACAACTATTAACCTTTCAGTATAATTAGAATGATAAGAGTGATAAGACACTTGATGATAGAGAGGATGAAGGGGGAAACAAAGAATTTATTTTCTCTTAACTTTTCTTCCTTCTTCCCCTCCTTTCCCTCTTTTGACATCCCCCCCCCCCACCACACCACGCGTCACTGCGCTTCCTCGCATTTCGGTCTCTCTACCTCCATGGTTTTGGAGCATGATACGAATTGCAGGTTCCTAATTAAGGTGCTATCCGGAAGAAAGGCTTTTAAAACATTTATTTGCATTTATTTTAAATAGACTTCCCGAAAATGTATCCAAGACTTTCAGTCAAAGCATGAAATTTTAGCTTTCATCTATTTGTGCACTGAAAGAAGTCACTTCTTTAAAACCAAGGAAATAACACGTGTAATTGTGACAGTTTTCCTTGCGCGAAGTAAAGTTCTGTTGTATGAAGGAGAATCACGGTCACAACAAGGAATATTTTGCTTGTAGCAGCAGACACTTTCCTTGGGTTAAAGGAATTTCCTCTCAGTCAATATTTCACTGTGCAGTTTCTTTAACACAAACGAAATACACCTTGGATTAAAAAAATAATTCTCTCAATGTTGGGTCTCCCTCTATGTATCATCTCCAGTAGCGTACGCAGGAATTTGTCTTTCTCTCTCTTGCCCCATTAGAGCACGTGTGTTAGAAAAGGACAAGAACAGGGGCTTAAACGTGACTTCAGCCCCTATTTCTTTCCTTTTCCAGCGCATACATTCAAACGAGAGAAGAGAAGGAGAGACATATTCCTGCGTACGCTACTGATCATCTCCATTAAATCTCCATTAGTTTTTCGAAGTTGGAAAACAAAACGAAAAATCGACTCCAAAATTAATCAAAACAAAAGAAAACAATTCTTCCCACTCTTTGCTTTGTGAAATTTGACGGAATTTTCGATTTAGCTGGGGGAGGGGGCCCTCCCCTCCCATGGAAACTTTTTGAAAAATTTTGGTAGAAAGTGCGATGTTCTGAATCACATATTTTATATGTATAAATTTTTTATTTTATTTTTTAATTGACCTCTACAGCATTAAACATAATTTTGGATCGATAACCACCCCCCCCCCCCGGTGCTTTGAAGGTGCAAAACAAGGGTCAAAAGGGTTCACCACAAAATTCCATTTTCAAGACAGGCTCTCGAGCTCCAACTTATAAAAACCGGTTCCTTCGGCGCGGTGAAACACCTAACACGGATCATTACGCAATACAAAGCGTCCATATCAATATTTTCTTTCCAGTAATTAAGGATGCACATTATATTTTTTTTTTTTTTCGCAGGTCCGGATCGAAGGAAGAATCGAGGAATTGACTCGACCCAGATTCCAAGATCTCTACGACAGGGAACCTTTCTTCTGCAAAATCAGAGCTCACATCTGTCACCAAGACACACCCACCGAGTGGGATGCCCTAAAGGAAAAACACGATACGCTAGTGAAGAAAGTCAAGCAGAACGAGATTGATCTACCAATGCCCGATCACTTGTAAGTTGTAACAAAAACCGCACCCATTGATTACTAATAGATATGTTAATTGCTACTTTGTAGCATTTAAATGCGGATTGGTCTTAGAGTAATAAATACATGTTATAGATGGGTGTGTGGTTTCAAATCAAAGAAATAAATAAAACCATAAAATTAGCAAGAAAAAAATAGGGAAACATTGGATTGAACACGGGCATAGAAGGGTTGAGTCGGATCGAAAAAGTGTGCATAGACAATGTCGATTATAGTCCGTTTCATTTAAATGGAAGCTTGAGCTCGACTCTTTCCCCTACGAGTTTTACCCTCTCTCTCGTACCTGCGATGACTCGAGACCCGTCCCGTCGGTCGGGGATTCCGCTCCGTCACAATAGACTGTCCTTTGGATAGCTGACTGTCCATTGCGATGGACGGAATCCCCGACCGATGATGCGGCAGGTCTCGAGTCATCACATGTAAGTACGAGAGTGAGGGTAAAACTCGTAGGGGAAAGAGTCGAGCACAAGCTTCTATTTAAATGATCGGACTATAGTCTTGGCCTCGATCGAAATCAAGATCGAGTTCACGAATCTGAGTTGAAATCTTTAGGGTGACTTTTTTATACATCATACTCGATGGCGCAAAATGGAATGGGTTGCTTTTGGTTTAGTTTGATTCGTTTAGCTTTCTGATGGGGGGGGGTGTCATCCAATTCTCACGCCCCCCCCCCCCCCCCCGAATTGTGCTATTTTTTTCCTCCTGTCATCTATAGTGAAGAGGCTCCTTTAATTTGTTTTTCGAAATGGAATTTGTGCCGTAAAATATTCAACAGGTCCAGGAACTCTCGATTCGAGCGATGATTTTGACTGATTTAAGGTTACATCCTACTGTTGATTGATACTCGGGTGAAACGCAGGCTTTAGGGTAGACTTTAGGTTTAGAGGAGAATCTTTTCGCAAAAGCCATTATAAATGTCGTTTGCAATAACAATGTATTTACCGTTGCGTCTTGTTTGTATACTCTCATGATCAGTGGCGTAGCGTGCAATTTGGCAACGTTGCATTGTGTCCATTTAAAGCCACGTAAAAGGTCGAATACGAAGGTGTTTACCGAACACCCAATGGCTCGATCTTTTTCGTGGGTTTAAATGGACGAGCTGCAACGTTGTCAAATTGCACGCTACGCCACTGCTCATGCATGATCAGTAATCTCTTGGATAGATAACCCTCGTCCCTTGAATTAAACTCTTTGAAACCGTGGTAACTCTCATCAAAATATGTAGATGTTGGCCTCCGTGGTCCGATGGTTAGCGCAACTGACCCTTAACCTAGAGGACCCGGGTTCGAATCCCGTGGCCGTGGCAAGATTTAATGTTTTCAAATCTTGTCACTCCGGATAGGTATGGATGTTTCTCTTCTCTTTCGTCTACCCTATTCTTTTCTCTCTTCAATCTTCCCGGGAAATGATCCTTATCAGTGATCCCAACAAAAACATACAAAGTTGAGCTAGTGGCTGTTATTTCAAGGCCAAAGCCTAGTAATGAGGCAAAATAATCGGGTGGGAGGATGAAATAAACAAACAAATTAATAAATAAATGTAAAAATATGCAGTAAAAAAATCTAGTTTATTTTGATAAAAATACCACTTTACAAGATTTTTCTCAGCGGTTTACTGCGATCAGTCGATTCCAATTTTTTGAATGCGAGTTTATGCTTTTTTAATATGGTTGTCTCAATTTCTCCAATGTTATATAATTTCTGATGGAATCCATGAATCTCGCTAAAACTTGATCATTGATGAGGAAAAGAAATTAATTTCTTTTTAGATCAGCGACTCGCAGTACAAAAACTCTTTGGCTCACCGGATTCGAGCGGACCAGCGCGTCGCCGGCGGAAATATCCGGTAAATCGAGAATGATTTTTTTTCTTCTTTTTTTTCCGGCGATAACAATAAAATGAAATGTTTGACTTCGTCGGTATTTTCAATGACCACGCCGTATAAGGCACCCCCTGAGGACGAAATTCGTTGCGGATTATTTGATTTTTCGTGGAATCAGAATAATCGGATCTCACTCGTCTCAACGTCGAATAAGGCGCACGCGCGGTCTAATCAGAAGAAAGCAGCGGAAAACCAGTAGGTTTGTTTCACTGGTGGATCCAGGAATTCATCTTTCTCTCTCTTTTCCCATTTGAATGCATGTGTCAAAAAAGGACAGGCGAAGCGCAGTCACGTGATTTTAGTCCCCTCTTCTTTCCTTTTCTATCACATGCGTTCTAATGGGAAAAGAGAGCATAATTTCTTGAATCCGCTAGTGGTTATACACGGAAAAAAAACTACGGTGAAAATAACCATACGGATACCTGATTTTGGCACCTGCTAGATGTTATGGTAATGTTAACCAGAAGTATACTATGTTTTGACTAAGTACAAGGAGATGTTACCTGATTGCATGTCGAATTTACTCAATGTATCGGTAAATGTACCACACTTCTGGTCAAGTTTACCATAACATCTAGCAGGTGCCAAAATCAGGTATCCGTATGGTTATTTTCACTGATGTTTTTTTCCGTGTAGTTTCGCTGTGTTTATAAATATCCTGCTGCTAAAATAATCCTTACTTCTTTTCCGGCTTTAATTTCTCCGATTTTAAGAGTTTAATCACAACGCAAACGACTGTTGACTGTTTAAATGCGAAGTCATCAAACAGAAGTCGTCAACAGTCGGCCACCGATGCCGTAATCGCCACTGGGTCTCATCAGTCATCAGTCGCCATTAACCGGCATCAGCTTTTTAAACTATCCTTCTCAACCAACTGACAATCAGAGCTTCCGGGTTCGAATACCGGCCGAGGTGACAAGATTTGACGATCTCAGATCTGCGGTCATCTCGGGAGGACATGCGCAGGGCCGGATTTAGGTTGCAGGAGGCGGGGCCCCGGGGCGGCGGACCTTTGGTGGGGGCCCCCTCCCGGTAAATCTTAGGAATAATAAATTATCAAGTCCCTACTTTTAAAGGCATATCGAGTAAAAGAAGTAAATTATTACCCTGATAAAAAAATCGTTAATAATGTCTAAAGTTTCGTTAGTATTTTTTAGTGTTTCTTTATTTTTTAAAGGGTTATTTTACAAAAAGCTTCACGTCCAACATTGCTGGACTGTTACAGTGTTGTAATGATAGAAAAAAGGAAGTTCATCAGCCATCAATACCAAACGAAAAGGGACCTGCTTTGTGGTGGGGGCCCCGGGGCGCGCGCCCTGGTCGCCCGCATTAAATCCGGCCCTGGACACGCGGATGTGTAACTTCACTCTTTTTCATCTTTCCTTCTTGGAGAGAACTTTTGAACTTTCGTTGAAAAACAAAAACGAAATCTCCTTCTCACCGTCACCTGGTTTCCATGTTTCCGTATGGTCAGTGGTATCTCTTTCTAGGATCGAATTTCGTACGTGGCGACTTAACTTACCTTACCTTACTTCAGGACATTTTCCTCTCAAAACCGCAATAAAATGGCTGGAGAAATTCATTGTTGCCAAAAACTGCCCCCTTCCTCCTAAAAATGACCAGCTGACATCATCACTTAAACCGTCTCGTAAAGTCAACAGCAACAAAAAGGGGGGGGGCGGAATGTCATCAATTCTATTCTTTTCTCCTCAAAAACGCGTATGAAGGTCTCTTTTGGTGAACTTGTCAGTTGATTCAAACATGTGGTTTTCTCCGATGGCACTCGCAGTAAATCTTTGGCGCGCTCTTCAGAACACCGCACTGTTGATGCTTCGAACAGCGCGAAGTTTGTAGGTAGAGGTAGACCCTGTTTCAGTAGTAATAGTGGATGAGCTAACCGATTATCTTCAAGTTTCGCTCTATTAATTCAAAACACACCTTGTCCGAGACTTTGAGCTTTGACAATGCGATCTTAAAGTGCTCTTTAATAACAAGTTAAAGCTCTTAAATGCATTTTCTGTCAATTCCAGCATGCAATCATGAAGAATAACATAGGGAGAAATTTCAAAGATTATCGATAAGCTCCGCCTTCACTTCTGAAACGAGCTGCACATAAGTATAAACATATAGACTCAACAGCTTTCACTTTGAATGGTCAAGAATGCCAAGAAAATTGCATCAAATGCCGAGGAGATAACATAGGTAATTCCTTCGTGTTTAGAATTAATCGGAGTATGGAACAAAAGGAGGCATGCGTGTTTAAAAAAAAAAAAAAAAAAAAAAAAAAAAAAAAAAAAAAAAAACCACTGGGTGTAACATTTAACAAAGATTGACGTCGTAAAACAGCATTTTCAACGGAGGCAATATATCTCGGTTGTTACAGAATGGATCGCGGTAGAATGGGTCTATTACAACATTTTGCTACAGCGTTATGACCTTTATTATTATAAAGACTTTATTATTATATTATATGTAGACCCTTGTCTATTCCGATGTAAAAGCACGCGAAACTCCTGTTGGAAGCAGTGGCGCGTGCCGTCTGCCGTGACAAAACCATGAGTGTTACCTTTGTCAGAAGTACATTGAGTTGAAATTGCAAACGGTGAAAAGGCTTGGAGGGGAGGGGATGGTTACGCAAATCATACTCATAATGTTTCTGAAATAGGTATCTTTATAATATTACCTCTTGTGAAACATTTAATGGTGTGATTTTAGAGTGCTTTATTTTAAAACAGGCAAAAAGGAGAAAAAAACGGGGGGGGGGAATAAATGAAACATCCGATCCTACGAGGTAAAACAAAAAAAA